>JAPMOR010031254.1:45474-60889 GCA_026543865.1 Argiope aurantia | reverse complement strand
TGTGTGTGTGTGTGTGTGTGTGGGTGTGTGGGTGTGTGTGTGTAAGCATTATTTTATGTGAAGCAGAATGCAGTTTGAAGACAATGAAGAGACTTGCTATTTCGTTTTATTTCATTTTTTAGAAGCAGGTATATGTGCAAGCGATGAGCACACAGAACGACACAGAAAAGGAATGAGGAAAAAGCTCTTGGACATTTTATCCCTGGTCTTACATAACCTATGATTTTGATAGGGAAAACATTTCTTCATAGCGCTAATATATTACGAGATTTCGATAGGGATTTTCGTTACACGCGCGGAGAAGGCAGGGGAAACACAGGAAGATTTTAAAAAAGAATTTGCCTCATCAGCGGTATTTTGACTCTTCACGTGGAGTGTGGGAAAGTTAGACTTTTAGCTGATTTTGCAATTTAACAAAGCTTCTCTTGAAGATAATATTTTAGAATAAAGTTACTATGGGGTAAATTAAGATGAAATCTTGAAAATTAATTAAATTGAAGTTAGAGTTAAAATATCATTACATATATATGTATGTATTTGGAAACTATGAAGAGATATATATGCAAATTATCCACTTTAACTCAATTCAAATTCTGACTAAAAACATTTGACATCAAAAATTTCTAATTTTAATAGGTGTTTTAATTCGATCTCTTCATAAAAAATGTTTAAAATAAGCCCAATTTTGTTGAAATCTAATACAGCACAGCATATAGCTTCAATCGTAGCAGAAATCTATTCAGATATTTCCAAGGAAGTTCTCACAAGATGTTCGCATTCCATTTCTAGCAGTGATTCATTGCGACAAGCTGCATTTTTTCTGAAGAAATGATTTATTTTCTCAGACTCAGAAAATTTTACCAAGGAAAATATTTTGAACATGGCTGGAGAGCTGATTTATTTAAGATCATTCTTCATTTATCCTATGAAACATAATATTTATTACATTTTTTTTCATTCGAATTTCTGAACAAGAAATTGTTTATCTTACTTCATAGTAAATACAAATTGCGCACAAGCACATAGTATGAACTTTTCAGATATTTTTTTATAAAGCTATAATGGCTTTTTCAAGATACCTTATTTTTAAAGATTTTCCCTGCAGTATCCATTTTTAAAGACATATTTAAAACTTTATAAAGCAGCTAAGATTTTAATATTTATTTTCTCTTCATAATCTATCATTTAGACATCTTTATTTGTGATAAATAAATCATAAATTTACTCTTATGTTTGTAGTTCTTTCATAATGTAAACAAATTAGTGTCCTTTTACAGCAAATAATTTACTGTCATTGTCTTTAATATGTTTCACTAAAATGTGGAATATAGTATATATATGTTACAGGCAATATTCGAAATACCGGCATTCTTTAAAGGAAGTACCTAGGTAGTTTACAGAATGACAAGTGTTTTTAATCAAAGTATGAAATATGAAAGATATTATAGACTTTCCCTACGAATTGACTATTAAACCGTTTTGATATTTGGGATTCTATAAAATACCTAGGAAATGTGTAAAAATTTCATAATTTATACCTTGCCAGCATTTTATAAAAGAATTATATATGCAGGTTTTCATATATTGACGGTGATATACATGAAGCAAAAAAATAAATAAATAAACTTAAGAATTCCATAGTATGACAAGACATATGCTTACGCAAAATATTAAAAAATAGGGTCATGATAAAACTATAATTTAAAAAGCTTCTTATTTTAAAAATAAAAAAGTACACAAAATATCTTTTTCACTATTGACAGAGAATAATGAAAATGAAGTATTCTGCTGAGGAATGGATTCAAAATATCTTTTTCTTACATATAGAAAGTGGCAAAAACGGAAATCTTTATCATAAACATGTCATTATTATGTTCCTTTAATACACACTGTCTATAATCTCATCCGCGTTTTTTTTAAATAGACTCTTTTTTTTTCTTTCATTTTGAGTTGGATACATACAAGATGGATATCTATACAATTTTAATATTTGACATTCTATAAAATATCTAGGATATATGTGAAAAATTCATAATACATACAAGATGGATATATATATAGTTTTAATATTTGGAATTCGTAAAATACCTAGGAAATATGTGAAAATTTTATTATTTAAACATAGCCAGTATTCTATAAAATAATAATATATTCTTCAGAATGCCGACTTTTATACAATGATGATTAGATACATAAAACAAAAAATAAAAAAATAAAAAATTACTTATTGGAGCCAATTTTAAAATTATATCATATTTTTTCAGAAAAAAATATTAACATTCAATATCTATTTTTTATCCAATAAAACTACTATTGGATTTTCAACTAAATGAAGAAAATCGTGTTCATTTAATAAAATATGTAAAGAAGTTGAATTGGATGAAGGGAATTTTACTTCACCGAACTATCAATTTTCAAAATACTTTATTAATACTTATTAATACTTTATTATGCAGAGTTTATTTACTTATTATGCATTTTTCTATTTGGATAAAAATTATTTGTTTTATAAATTAATACGTAAAATAAAGATTTCCTAACAAAATTAACATATAATGTTATTAACCTGTCCTATTTGCTTAAAATAATTTCGATCTTCTTATGCTTTCGTCAGAATTTTGCAAATTTATAGAGGAAGTGTTTTTAGAATTAGTAAAATATTATTTAATTATGAAATGTTTCATATAATAAAAATGGGGGAAAACAACCTGTATGTAAGACCAGTCATAGTAATTAAAGATAGTAAAAAAAAAAAAAATGTATACTTGTTTTTTCTTTAAGTCAGGAATTTTTTTCAGCAATCTTATAAATTTTAGTAAAAACAGTTTGATTCAATTAAAATGTGTATATGTTAAAAATATTTTACAAACAAGTTATTAAACAAGACACTTATTATTAAACAATTAACAAGTAAAGACCATAAAATAATCAAACGTCCCCACCAGAAATTGTAAAATGAACTGATCGAAACTTTTTTATTTATCAGGAACCACGGTAGCCTGGTGGTAAGGTCTCGGCCTCTGAACCGGTGAGTTTCAAGTTCGAGGTTCGATTCCACCGAAGAAACCGCCGTGTTACGGGTCTGGTGCACATTAAATCTGTCGAGGTCAAACGCTCTCTAGCTGGTGTGAAAGGGAGAGGAGGCGCCGGCTCAGTTGTTGTCCTCGTCTTCTGTGAAAAAAAATTCCGTCGACGAATGAATTCAATTTCATCAAGATTTGGAGGAAAGTAAGAGATTGTATCATACAGACAGACATATGCACTGTTTTATCTATTTCCTTTTTCAAAGACTGACAATTTTTAGTTCTTTATATATATATATATTAATTAAATCTTGCTAATCCCGAGTTTTTGTTAATTTAATCCCCTTTGGTTTGATGCCTGCCGCATTACGGAAAATATATTGTATTAAATAAATATTGTAGTAATAAAATACAATCATTATAGTTTAACCGAAATATGGGTGTTTTTATTAATCAACTGACAGCAATTGTATATATATATATATATATTTGAAAAATTAACTTCAAACTTAGTCTGATACATTAATCATGTAAGGAAATCAGGAGAGTGACTTTGAATCATTATCCATGACATAGGTTATTCATACACTATCCTAAAGATATAGGATCACTAATGCTAAATTTATGCTAATGCTATAAATAAAAATAACTTTTTTTGTTTATTTTAAATGTAAATGAAATTTTGCTGTTAACTCCAAAAATGATTGCACTTTTATATTTTTCATATGGGGGCATCGAAAAATATTGGCCCCATTTCAGAAAGTCATAATTCAAAATGAAAACAAAGGAAAAAGATGAAATCTCCTATCACAAATTTCAAGTTATCATCTGAGAACATTTTTTGGTCACGTGATTATATTAATGCTCATGCATCAACTTTAAAAAAAAACGATGCTTTTTTTTTTCTTTCGAGATTGACGAGAGCTCAAAATTTCTTTTACCAGCCAAGAAAAATTTGAAAAGCGAAAATCCAGTTAAAACAATTTAAAATATATGATGCAATGCGCATGCTTAATCTTTTAGAAATTGTTAATTTCATTTGAAAATATCACATTTCTGATTTATACTATTTCATACAGACATGTACTGAAAATTAAACTTTTCTAAGTTTTATTTGCAACAACTTTGAACTTATTTTTTTTTAATTTCAACTTTTGTCAATGTAATTTCAACATATTGAGAAGAGCTATTTTTTTTTCAAATACAAGCGTAATGTGTCCGTGCATCTTAAATTTTATTTTTATTTTGCGGAAAATAAATGATAAAAAATATGATTAAATTATTTTTTAAAAAAAAATCATTAAAAACAGAAATTTAATTTATAGGTTAAAACATTAAAATCATTGAAAAGAACAATTTTTGAACTTCAATACAATCTAAAAATCAATTTTGTGCTGTAATATTTTCAAAGGTTATAGCGAAAAAACTTCAAAATTTCACTTAATTTTTAATTAGTTAAAATTCTAATTAAAGATTTTTAAAAAATATATGTCCGAGATGTACATTCCCGACCTCCAAGGTACGTATGTGCCAAATTCGGTTGCTGTTTGTCAAACGGTCTGTCACGTAGGGAGAGTGTCAACACACATAAACACACATTGAGCTTTTATTATAAATATAGATATTATAAATGATAATAGAAAACGTTTTCTCTTTTTACTTTTTAGAGAATATAATATTTCAAAATTTTTATCTTCATACAGACACGTGCTGCAAATTACTCTTTTATGTATTTACCTTCCAATAATAGTTGATTTATTTTTTAATTTTAATTTTTGCCAATGTGATGGCAACACATGAATAAAAGCTTTATTCATTGCCTACGCAATTTCGAGCTTCGATTTCTTGCCTACGCATTTCGAGATTTCAACTATTTATTGCCTACGCATTTTCAGGCTTCAAAGTCCTCAAACCCAAAAAATATGTTCTCACATGATAACAATTTGTTGCCTACGCATTTTGAGGCTTCAAAAACATCAAACCAAAACAACATCATGTTCTCACATGATAATAAATGAAAGAAATATAATGATTTCCTTTGGAAGCTACTACAACTACTTTTTTTTTGATACACAGCATTACCTCCTTGCACCATTACATTCCTTCAGTTCACGACTGTTAATAAGAAAGCTTCTTAGGTTCTAAGAATTCCTGAATATTACCCTTGCTCGATACGTTAAATATTTCATTAGATGCGATTTTTAAAATGAGGTGACACACCAAATCTGTTTAGAAATTTTTGCCAAATTATAAAGCGCATCTATTTTTTTTTTCACAATAAAATTAATGTTCAAAAAAAGTGAAAACAAACTGATAATGTTGGAGAATATAAAAAAGAAAGTCGATGCTAAACATTATTAGATATTCATAATAATTTTTTCTTATAGCATTACATTATTCAGTAAATGAGTTAATTTTATCATTAATACAAGAATTTTGGAAGCATACATTAAATATTGATATATAGCATTGAATTGCATGAGCTTTGCCCCTAAATAGTGAAGTAATAATTTTTATTCATTAAAATACATGATTAAAAAAATTAAACGTATGAGTTCTTGCCTTTAAGGATAAAAATATTAATTTTACTCATAAATTAAGAAAATAAAGGAAGGAGAATGAAAGAAACATTCCTCTGGGAAAAAAAATATTGTGAAATGAAACATCTGCATTCATAAATATTTCATCTATCCCCTGATTTTCTAAGAAAAATAAGTGGTAATTGATTACAATCCGAAAAATCTAACAAAAGACTTTTTAAAAAGAAAAACATTTCTTTAGTTTATTAATTTCAATCATAATTATTAAGAATTAGCAGTTTTTAATTATGACATTTTGTGGATATCTAAGCAATAAAAATTATAATTAAGAATTAAAAAAAGACATTTCTATAAAATAATTTCATCTCGAAATATGTCTTTAACAAAGATCTGAAAAAAAAGGAAAGACACGAGTAGCAATCATTATTATTTAAAATGCCATGGAATATAAGTTACAAAGGAAAATTAAAATCTTTCTTTGCTGAGATGTAGGAATTTAGAAGTTCAAAAATATGTACGTTGCTTAAAGAAGGAAGAATTCTTTATCAAGAAACTCCTTCATTCCTAAACTATTGTTATGTTTTTCTTTCATCATAAAGAGAATATTTCATATTTATCTTTTCATTGTAAGCATTGCCTTTTGTGATCAAAGCAATTGAAAAGAACTTTCGTTTCTTTGAGAAAGATGCAACTCTAAGAACATTCTTTCTTAGCACATAATGAGAGCTACGATTCATATGTGCTTGAATAATAAAAATATGAATTTAGGTAGAATGAAACTTTAGATAGAATATTAAAAATACGTATCCAATAGAGAAATATTGCTAATAAATTTTCTATTATTTATATCTTCAGAAGGAGCATCGAAAAATTTATTATTTACTATGTATCTTCTAAAGTTTAAAAATATACATTTAAAAAATTATTGTTTAAATTTCTCAAAAAAAATTATTTATTAGTCTAAAATTTGTATTAGAATGTAAGATTATAAAGCCAATTTTAATATCTCTTGATATTTTTTTAAATATATAATAAAAATCATAGGAAGTCCAAATATGTACTTTAAGAAACTATGGAAAAATATTTCACTTTTCTGAATTTTCCTGATCATACTTGATATTATTCTTTTTTAATGTGATAATTTGTAGAACATTTTATAATAAATTTTATGAAAAATAGTTTTTATGTTATAAATCAAGAATATTTCTTCATTACTCAATTTGTCTCAGAAACATAAAGATAAATTTACAGATATTTTAAATGACGTTGAATGGATTCCATGTCAATGACCCTTTGCCTTGGCGATAAACTTGACGATCATTTGGCGACTTAGCAAAGAATTTGATAATTTTTGGCGACAAAATAAAGGTTCTCAAAACTGCAGAAAATCAATAGACATCTCTTTAAGTACTAGAACTCGACATTTGTACTTAAAGATTTAGTGTACTACTATTTAATGTCTCTCCTAAAATATTAGAAGCCCTATCATAGAATCCAACAGAAGGAAACTAAAAAAATGTGAATTTCAATTTTTAATAAGATTCAATGAAATATCCTTGCAGAAATTTCTTTAGATATGAGGTGAAATGTCCAACAAAGTCGATAAGAATGATTTATTCTATAAGAAAATGCGAAACTCAGGAAAAAAAACACAGACGAGTTTTCTCAAAACACATAAAAGAGGAAACTCATTTACATTTAAAATAATTTTTTTTTATTAATTTAAAATCTTGTAAGAATTTTGAAAATACCATTCTTATTAAGCCTATATAATTCAAGAAGTAATTGCGAGCCAAATTTAGTGTCTATAATTAGATTGGCTTGGTTCATAGGCTTATACTTGGCTTGTATTAATTCTATTTAATTTATTTTTTGGCTATTTTAGAATCATTCAAATGGAATGATAAATCATACAATATAATGACAGTACAAAAGGTATCAATATTATTGAGTTTAAATCTTCCCATAATCGGCAATTTGTCTCAACCATTCTATCACACCAATTTATTTCCATTTGTTAAATTTAAAGTTTATTAAAACTGAAAATTATGTTGTCAAGAACTGGATTATTTTTTAAATTGGAATGTTAAGAGACATATTCTTTTATTTACTCATCTATACTTAATATAATTTATAAGTTTCACTCTTTAGTACCCGTTACTCTTACAATTTAAAATTAAATGGTTATTTATGTTGTTTCCTTTTTTTAAATGTGTATGCTAATGATTTAATAATGATTGCAATATTTACTTTTTCTATTTTTACAGCAAGGTTTCTTTCAGAAAGAAAATAATAGGTTCAACTGAAAAAGGAATAAACCATTTTTAGAATCCTAAATTTAATTATTAGCTAGAAGTTTCAATATAACAATTTAACAGTAGGCAAGTATTATGCAGTACATAATTATTATAGAACTACAAAGCGAGGTATATAATTGCGTAAATGAAATAAGCATTTTGACGGGAAATAAAAATTCTTACTTACAGTAATATCCAACTTTGAGTAACTGCAAAATCAATGAATTTCCAAATCATTCTGCATAAAGAACGGATCACCAGCAATGAACATTGCTCCATATCTGCAACCTATGACTGAAAAATTTATCCCATAAGCAATCCAATTACCAAATGATCGTGGTAATTTCGCCCACAAAATTACCAAATTGATGATAACAAACAAATTAGGCAGTCTTCCTCGCCATTGGCCCAGAGAATATAACGGATAAATGCCATTTTCTTTTTTGCGATTGGGGTTTACTGCTGAGGTTGATCCAGTTTGTTGGCGACCAGACGAAGAAAATTCGTACTATCGGTACTTAGATCGAGTAGGTGGACCGGTAGTAATCTAAGTCGGGGTCTTAACGTTCGCTAAAGAATTGTATTTTATTTTCTTTCGCAGTTCGGCGCCGCCTTTCTTTCTCCCACTTAGCATTTATGACTTTACTAGACTAAGGGAAACTACAGAAGATAGGATTCTACAACTGGTCTCTTGAAGTGTAACTACATTTATATCGGGTATATCAGCTAGTACTGAAAAGAGAATATGGTTTATTGTTTATAGCTTTTGTAGTGAAAACATTTTGGAAAGGAGGAAAAGCATAACCATTTTTAAAGTTTATCTCCAGTGAATTATTAGATCAATCTTTATGGTTTGGAATAATGAGGGGTATAAAACTGAGAATAAAAACCATATATCACTTTCTGAACCAGATTAGATGAAATGTACATAGAGTATATGAATATGATATGATACATTATAGAATAGAATTTATTTGTATTTTTAATATATTATTATTTATTTCATTTAATTTTAAATGGATATTATATATATATATATATATATATATATATAATTTATGCATGATTTTGCGTGTGTTGCCCGTATTAATGACAACTATACAACTATAAAAACTATACTATGGTTCTATAAATATTATAGAATGGCTATACAAATGCTAAATTATCAGAATTTGTACTATTTTGAACAGATTTTTTTTCTTTTAAATTATTTTACATTTTATAATCTTTATTGTAAAGGGCTTTATTATGTAGTGGATTCTTGATATTAAATTTTCTTAAATTCATTACCTGATAGCACCAACATGTTAAATCAAGATTTATTTAAATCAATTGATCACCCGATATTAATCTGAAAATAATAAAATATTACTTGTTCATAGAGAATTCATAACAAATCAAAATTCCAAGACACAAAAATGCAAGTGGAAAATAAGAGAGAAAATGAAAATGTTTCGAAATAGTAAATAATTAAAAAATAAATTTGTATTAATCAATTAGAATCTCCTGCTGTATGTTGAACTAATCAAGCCTTACTGAGAATTTTACTTCACTATGTTGTTCATTACCTCCATGTGTGTTTAAAAGATTTAAAGATTAAAAAGAAAAATATGAAGACTGATTACAAGAACGATCAAAGACAAATTTAACGATAAAAAAAGCGAAAAAAAAATGTTCCTTCTTTACAAAATTTTGCGCTGTGAAAAAATGTTCCAGCTTTCAGTTTTCTCATAATTTAAAGATAAGGCAAACGAAATTGATTTAAGCTTTCTAATAAATAATAACACTGATCCAGTTATGATTTAGGATTCCGTTTTGTATTTCAGCTTGAATTTAATATTATAATTGCTTGATGAAAATAAAATTAAGTTTTTTAATCTCAAAATCTGATTCTAGAGATTTGATTAATAAATGCAGTGGTTAATAAAATAATAAGTATCGTTTTCTCTTCTAAAAGTTTCTTTCTCTAATTTAACTGCTTTATATCTTACAAAACAATACTTATTTATTTATTTTTTTTAAATTAAACTACGAAAAGTCCTGAATTCTAGAAGGAAGAAATAAAATATTGTGAGGAACTTTTTTAACTTAAATATTTTAAGCAATGTGGATTAGAAATTATATTATCTTCCTGTATAAAATTTAATTATAACCAAGTTTTTTTTTCAAGGTTTTTTTAAAGTAAATCATATTTTTTTCATTCGCTCTTGTGATAGCAATATTGGAAGAGAAATGGAATAAAAATCGGGTCTGAAGAATTTGTAAGGATTTTTTTTTTATTCTAGATGAAAAAATTAAATTTTAAACACTAAGACATCAAAAGTAATTTAATAATAGAAAGACTTTTCCATCAAAACGATTTTGGAAAATTGGAATCCGTTTAATATAAGCCAATATAGAAATCTACATTCAATAATTTACTATTTCCTCAAATATTCTTATTTTAAAGTTCAATTTTAAAACGAAATTATTATCTTACACAATTTAAATATTTGTTTAAAATATGAAATTATCAAATATCACTCATAAAAATACATTTACGTTCTTTAAAAAAAACTGAATGTTACTTTCTCATTGTCTTAGTTTCTTTTGATACTTTAGATAAATTATTATTGCTCTCATCTAAATACTAAGTTCGATAATACTTGATCAGATATATATGCAAGATTAAATGTCTTTGAGAAATATTATTTATTTGTTACTTTTACTATTTTTATTTCAGTAATCCATATGCAACGCCGTTATTGAGAAGATTTGTATTTCATTTCTCTTAATATTTTTGCTTCATTTTCCAAAACAATAGGCTATCACGCACTCTCTAAGGTGTACGTACACACTAGAAGAAGACACACAATTCTAGTTGGAAATTATGCCTAATATTAGTCTTCATGTTGTCTGCCTCAATAAAAATATAAAAATATATAGTTTTTTTTAACAATTTTTTCATCAACGATGAATAGAAAAAGCGAGATTTTTTCTGTAATTTTAACATTTAAATAGCTATTAAAAATTTATTTCTATATATATACATCTTTTATTGAGGAACAGAACGCTGTTTCATACAGATTATATTGATATATAAATAATTGTATTTGGTTAATTTCTTGTTGAGTTATGATTGCTTGAGTGAAACAACATAGTGGAAAAATATCATTCTTCATAAAAGGAGTTTTAACTCTTTAACATCCAGACTTTCTCAGCGTGTCTCTGGAAAACATGGACTCTTCCAAGCTGAGGGGCAGCTACCCCCCGCACTCCGAGGTAATAAATCTGTCGACGCTCTGCCTTGAGTAATTGCCTTGCGGTTTCCGACGACGACAATCATTTTCCATCAGCCAGAGTTTTATTCTAGTGTATTTATCGTTTCGATTGTATTTGTGGGTTATTTTTTACAAGAAATATGAAATTTATTCTGTAATTGAGAAAATAGGGTTTTTTTGAAAATTTTATGTTAGGCTTCCAAAACATTTTTAAAAAATGGCTTTACTAGCAATTTCAAAACATCTTTTCATCTAATTTTCATTAGGCTTTTACATTTTTTTTTTTTTTGCTAAAATCAAATAATATGTCATATATATTAGCATGTATTTTTTTTTTACATAGTAATGTAGAACATACATTGTGAATATATCAATGCAATTAGTACATTTGTTTACATGGTATAGATGTCAATGCAATTCATTGATAGACGATATAATGTTTTAAATCTTCATTTAATGCCAAAATAAAAACATTCGTTGAATAAAAAAAAAAATGTTACTGTACTTTTTGAAAGACGTTTCGAAAATAATACGCTCTTTCAACACTTAGCTAAGATATTTTTTTATTGCCTTTAGCTTTCTTTCTTTTTTTAGTATAAACAGTTATCTTCATTGAAATTTTAAACGTAAAATATTACTTTGCATTTTCGATAATGATACTAAGAGAAAAGTTTAGAACTTTAGTTAAATTTTTAAAGTAGTTTTCACATTTTGTTTCCAAAACCTTGTGCATTCTTGATTTTACATTAAATAATCGAAAAAGAATGTGGAATAAATATACATTTCAAAAATATCTTTATTTTACCACTCTTTTTTACTAATCTTTTAAAACTTTTGTCTAACCAAAGGAATATATTACGTCAAACTTTATATATCTCATCTATCGAAACAATTCGATAGATGAGATAACACATTTTTTAAACTTTATTTAATACTGAAATGCAAAAATTTATGAAATAAAATTCGGCGAAAAATTACTCAGCGAAATATACACTGGTGTGAAAAACTTAAGCAACAATGCAAATTTTAAGCAGATAGCCATGAAATTGCAGAAAAGGAGTTCTTGCGATCAGTACAATGAACACGTAATTCAAGAGAAAGGTCATGCGTATGCAAATATCAGGAGCCAAACGTCACAGGCGACGTGAGCGTACGCAAAACACGTGCGGAAGACGCGCGCACCTCAACACTACAATAAAAGGAAGGACGGAGACGCAATTAAAGACATTCGCTGCAAGTGCACGTGAGTTAATTCGTGAAATATGGCCAGCAGAAATCACCTGGACGGTTTCACACGTGGAAGAATGATCGGAAAGCTGGAGGAGGAGCGTAGTGTGACCAGTGTAGCTGAAGAGATCGGAATCAACAAAAGTGTCGTTTCGCGAGCTTGGAAAGCCTTCCAAACCACAGGTACAGCTGTGAGAAAGGTTGGTGGTGGCCGCCCCAGCAAAACAACTGCAGTGGATGACAGACATATTGCCCTGCAGGCGAAAAGAACCCGAAACCAGTCAGCAAGCGCCATAGCTCAGCAACTGTGTGCAGCAACGAGGCGACAAGTGTCGCGTTTTACTGTGTCCAGACGCCTTCACAAAGGTGGCCTATTCGCCCGCCGTCCTGAACGCTGCATCCCTTTGACAGTTTCCCACCGGCGGCACCGTTTAGAGTGGTGCAGGGGGCACAAAAACTGGATATCTCATCAATGGAGTCGTGTCCTCTTTACAGATGAGAGTCGTTTTAGTGCCACAAGCGATTCCCAACGCCAGTTGATTTGGAGAGAGGTTGGGACATGGTTTCATCCCAGTAACATCACGGAAAGAGACAGTTTCGGTGGTCCTTGAGTTGTCGTCTGGTGAAGCATTATGATGAACGGGCGGACTGAGCTCCACGTTTTCGACAGAGGTTCTGTAACTGGAGATTGCTATTGTCAGGAGGTGATCCGTCCCCATGTGCGTCTGTTCCGAGGTGCCATTGGATCAGACTTCGTTTTTATGGATGACAATGCACGGCCACACAGGACTCATGCTGTTGAGGAGCTCCTGGAAAGTGAAGATATCACTCGAATGGATTAGCCGGCGTGCTCCCCTGATTTAAATCCGATAGAACATGTGTGGGATGCTTAAGAGAGACGCCTTGCGGCACGATTACATCCTCCTGGGAACACCCGACAACTGAAACAGATGCTGATTGAGGAATGGGCACTCTTACCTCAAGAACTGTTGGACAATTTGGTGCTGAGTATGGGGAGACGGTGCGAAGCAATTATTGCAGTAAGGGGAGGGCATATCCCATACTAAGGAACATCTCTTTGCTGTTCTTCCTCTTGGACAGACAATCATGTGTAACGATACAATGAGTTCAATAAAGCCTTTTTTTGTTCGATTCCATACTGTATGCATTGTATTCTTTTCTGCGCAACTATGCTTTCGTCATTCTTTCAGAACAAAATGCTGTATCTCATTTCTGAATTTCATATCTCTCAGATGATTTCTCGTGAAGTTATGGCGAAAAACATACCTGTTGCTTACGTTTTGCACACCAGTGTATTTTGAAAACATACTCCTTCAGTTTTCAGCCTAAACATTTTACTAAAACAATGATCACTATTACATTATTCATTAACTTAACATGAAGATTTAACACATTTATTATTACATTTATTATAAATATTACGTTTTTATTATAACTTTCATGCTGAAAATATGCTTTTAAAACGTTATGTGAAGTTTTCTATATTATTAAGTCAAGATAAAATTTTGAAAGAAAGTTTCATATTAAATTTCCATAAATTTACGCATGAGGGAATCATTTGCAAATTTTTGATAATAAGTAAATTATATAACATTTTTTGACTTCTCATCTCCATCTCTCTCGTTTATCTGATCCTCATTAGTTTCATCTCCTGCTTCTTTGTTTAGAATAAACGAGAGCCGATCTAAAGTATCATTTTTTGGCCAACCATCATCTTCGCTGGTAGATCACAGTTTCTTTCACCAGAAGCAAGTAATTTCTTCTTCAATGTGTTCACGGTTTCTTTTACTCATAAAGAAATATAATAAGCGTTTCAATACAAAAATTACTCTGATAATCCAAAAACCCGATTCAAAGTACGTGAAATAAAGAGTAGAAATTCACAACTGAAGACAAATTTTCAGAATGACATTTGAAAAAGGAACTCAGTATTTATATAACTTATCTCACTCTGTGAAGGGGGCAATAAAGAATACTCCCAATCTTTTTCTGGTCTTTTATTGATGTTTTGAAAGCGGAAGTTTGTACTCTGCCTCAGAAATTCCACAGTCCTTTGATGACAGAATAAGACGCATGGAGTGTAAAACGACTTCCATTTACTGTAACAAGAGTCGCTACACATTTTGTGAGAAAACTACGATGTGAATAGGCTGTAGTGACAATGCAATAGTTTGTCTTTATATCATTACAATAGTCTTGATACTGAAAAGAGCTTCTAATGCTTATCCAAAAAATAAACAAATTGTCTGTATCCTTATATATCATTCCTCGGAAGTGGAACATTTTTAATAAATGGCCATAAAAATCTTTCCAATTTTGAGCTAACAACACATGAAAATAGAAACTAAAACCTTTTCAAAATACAAAATATACGCCAACAACCTATTTACTGAATCCCTCCTCAACCCCTACCGCCCTAAGGCACAGAAGAAACTACTGTGAAATAGCCGCGATTGTCGAAGATAAGGAGAACCACCTGGAGTGTTTATTAGAGTAGCCGCTTTAATACCCATCTCCCCTAAAACGGCTAGCAGCCGCCCCAAACCGACCCACTTGGATGTTATAGGATAAATTCTCAAACCGCCCGGCTGGAATCGAGAGGGTTAAAAAAACAGTAACTAGAGTTTTTAATGAAAGCACCTAAAGAAAAATAATTATAACTCGAGAAATATTTCTTGGTATCGTTTGATCTAAATACATTAAATGATGTGTTTTATTCCAAATAATAATCTATTGGCAGAAATTTTTATTCCAAAATTATTGTGTTTTTTTAAATCTTTACAGAAATTGTTCTAAAAATATATAAATACCTTCTGTCTTTTAGACGTTTCGTATAGTAAAACACTGAATATTGCTGTTTAGTAACATCATTTACTTTCCACAACATATGCAGACATACAAAATGATAATGGATACAAAAGTTTGTTATAGTCATAAGTGACAATTTCATTCTTTTTATAAATGATGTTAGACCGATTATCGGAAGTCAAAATGACGTACTTGTAAAAATAAGTTTTGTCTTCATTAACACATTCGCATTGACAAAA
>JAPMOR010031254.1:27379-45464 GCA_026543865.1 Argiope aurantia | reverse complement strand
AAACATTATAGAGATATTAAGTAATTTGTAATGTTAAAAAAATTAATTCATGCGAAAATTTTCATCTCGTTTCAGATGCATATATTCATTATCATTTTCCTTAAATTATCTGCTACTTTGATTGAATCACAGATATAAATTTCAAATATTAAATAATTTGAATTGCAATCGTAATTATATCGTCATTTGGTTTATAAAATTTACTACAGATATTTCTAGATATATCTTGGAATGCTAATGATGAATTAAGTAATTAAAATACAATTTCTAAATAACTAAATAATTCTTTCAAAATTTTATATCTCATTAAACTAAATATACTCAAAATATATTCAGATTTCGCTAATTTATGAAGTGAAACGCAATAAATTCAATAATTAAATACAATTTATCAAATAAGAAGGAAGTAAATACCAAGGTTTACTTTTAGAAAGATGATATAAATTTATAATACCCTGAATGTAGTTGTAAAACATGTAGAGGCCACACATGCACATAAGAATCATCTATGTTATTGACATAAGAACTGAGATATGTGGCCTGGAGTATTCATTATCAAAGCTAGCAGAAGCAAATGATGTAAGTATAATTAATTTTAATAATACAGTACGGATCAAATGTAGTCTGAAACTGGTATTTAGCTCTCTCCAAATATTGGAATTTATTATCTTTATCTTACTTGGTCTTTAAATACAGAATTAAAATTTTAATTCATATGTTTAAGTAAATGAGTTGCTTTACTGCGATTCCAACAGTGTTTTAAATAGATCAGTTTAAATGGTAGAATAACTGTCTATTTAAACCTATACAAACAACTCTAAATCAAATATAAGAATGAAAACTGCATCCTATGAAAAATGATTTTCAGGTGTTTCCATACACACGGAAACAAATAGAAATTCCATGCCTGTCAATCGCTAACGCCGATTGAAAATAAAGGACGTATCAAGATACTTTAAATATGATATCATGATGTGTTGGTCACAAAAATGCATATTTTTTGTTTAAATTTGATTCTGATGGTTCAGAGCCAGAGAATATACTCATTTTCTAATATTTCTTTCGACTAATTAGTGAAGTGTCGTAAAAATCACCAAAATATTTAGAATTAAAAAAAATATTCGTCAACTGCTTTTTAAAAATTGATACATGGGGGAAATGACTAGATAACTGCTTAGTTGCATGTTAATAGCTATTTATATATAAAAAAAAATTGTTCGAGTATTTTAGTTTTATTCTTATTATTTCATCTTGTTTATAAATATCCCATAATTTTAAGTCACAGAAATAAACAAAAGTCAAACTGAAATAATAGAAACCCTGAATGTTTTCAAAAGCTTCCCAAATGAAAAATGTATGAGTTATTCTGGAGCCAAACCTGGTTTAATCCAATTTTTGATATCTTGTAAATGGAATTATTAATATTATTTTTTAGTATTAAATAGTATGTTAGCTATTTCCTTTCTTCTATGTTAGTATGCACTATTTATTCATTATTAGCACTAATTAATAGATGTTAATGCATTACAAACATTAATTCGTAAACTTAACTAAATTGGCTTCTGTACGGAAATTATATAGCCTAACTCATTTTATTCGTAAACACTATAATTGATGCTATTTAATATTATTACATTTTACCAAAATTCAGTAAATATATATTCTTAATACAGCGGAAGCAGCTTCAACTTAGAGTGATATTACATCTCAGAAACAAATGCACAGTATTAATATCACGATGAATAAATTTTGAAAGAATCAGCATAAGATTTAAAGATATATGCATTCCAGTAAAAAAGTCATATGACTGATGAATGCTTGTTTATTTTAGACTGTAAGTTTGCACTGAAATACAAAAAAATCGTTATATTCCTTTACAATCTATGCTTTTACTACCTTATGTATTATAAACGTATTCTATATTACATTAAATGTACATTAGACCCAAATCCATCACAAAACTTTTTATATCACGACATGTAATAATACAGCCATTAAGTTATAAGTATGACTCCAAGCGAGATTTTCTAGCATGGAGGTGAATTTGAGAATCCTTTTCCTGTACTAAAACATTTTAAATTTAAAAAAAGTCCCTTCAACGGTATGGCTTTATAAAAATATTAAATATTTCTTTAAATCCATCAACTCGTATCATCAAGGGATACGGATTAATAGATCAGATATTTATTCAAACTTTTCCAATTTTTATAAAAAGGAACGAATTTTAAGTTTTATGAAAGAACAAAAAGGGCTCCGAAAGATAAATGATATCTCCAGGTTTTGCAGCAGAAAGTGAGAAGTGTATATGTATAAAAACAGCACTTAAATATATGGTAAAGGACTTCAAACACAAATTATTTTAACTATCATTTAAAAAAATTGTAAGACTTATGTAAGACTTAAATGTAAGACTCGAAAATTCCAGCGACTGAAACGATGAATTCCTATTCTCTATTTAAATGTAAAATATTATTTGCAAGTAATTATTTTAGTAAGAGCTAATAATCCCTAAAATGTAAGACTGATTATTTTTTTTACAAAAAATGTATGTGTTTGGAATAGCAGCATATTATTTAGGAAAATTATTAAATATTTTTAAAAGTACTTTTCCATAATTTTTTTAAGAATTAAAATGTGTCAATATTTACATTATGAATTAAATAATATCCCAGTGACATAAATCACATTTTTACAGTGATGCATTAAAAATGAAAGTCACTTTTTATCAATATGATTTTTACATAACAAAAAAAAATGTTTGAGATTATTTTCTTATGATAGAACTATTCATATAACAACAACTTTATATTTTCATAAGTTTCCAGTTTATGCCCAATTCTTGTACCGCTATTATCATCCATCTGCCATTTTTACAAATTTTTATAAAAAAGGATTTTTAAATAATAATTTTTAACCTTTGGAATAGTTATGCGGAGCTTATAAACCGAAAAAAAAAGTGTAACCAAATTGTTATACGATGCATTGTAGAGACAAAACAATTTAAAAAAATAGATGGCTAAAAGAGTAAAAATCAATTAATGTAGTCATCTAACAATTAATTTCAGATTAACTTTTCATTCTTGTAAGAAAATATGATCTCATTACAAAACTCTAATAAATTTAAAAAATTAAAAATTAAAGGGTATATTAGATTTATTTAAAAGCTGGAATTCGTTAAAAATATTCATTGCTAAAAGTTTGTTAATGATCTCTCCTTATAATATATTTTGTATGATAGGAAATTCGTAATTTTTCGTATTTTGAAACCAAAAATTAATAATAAATAATTTATGTATATTAATATACTAATTTCTTTCTTTTTGATTTCTAAGACAATATTTTTTTTACTACATTTTACGAAATGAATGTAAAAAAAAATCAACTTCTTATATTTAAATTGAATAAGGGAAACTTTCAATTAGCATTTTCCCATTGCTTTAATCTTATATCTAATAATATAGATGAATGTGTGTGTGTGTGTGTTGGCGCTCAACAGGCCAGACCATTCAAGCTACAGCGACCAAATTTGGCACGTGTATACCTTGGAGGCCGGGAAAGTGCCCCTGGGAGTTATTTTTTCGAATTTTTAATTATAATTTTATTTATTTAAAAATTAAGTGAAATTTTGGCGTGTTTCTGCTATAATTTCCGAAAATATTACCCCACAAAAAAGATTTTTACATGAAGTTAAAGATCAAAAATTTATCTTTTAAATGATTCTTATGTTTTACATTAATGTTTTAACCTTAAAATTAAAGTTATATTTTTAATGAATTTTTAAATAAATATTTTAACTATATTTTCCAATAAGCACGCAGGTTTCTCAAGATTAATTGGCCTAAAATTATGAAAATGTTGAGTTTTTCTAAATTCAAAACTTTATAAATAAGTCTTAGTTGATCGAGGAAAATAGAAACATTCATTCATTTATTTAAAATTTGGTGTGTCCAGAATATTTCTCAGAATATGATATCTTACTGCATTAAATTTAGATTTCATAATTTTTGAAATATATTTATAGGCCGGAACAAAATATTATTATTGATTTCATTTCAATCCTTTGAAAGCAAAACTAAAAACTGAATTTTATGCTGAGTCTGAGAAATTTTTGTAGAATTATTGTTTGAGATATTACATAAATTATGAAAAATATTTTGTAGTTCACAAAACACTTAAATACCGAGCGATTCTGTTTACAATACTCACATTCAATAATAATAATAATAAATAAATAACAATAAAGGTGATAAATAGAATAAAACGCTTGGCTTTATTAAAAAATATCTTTATATTAATTGCAATTTTTATCATTTCCATTTTAAATTAAAGTTGAAGTTTTACCGGAAATGACAACAAATTAGCAAAATATATACAGTAAATTGAACGAAACGATCTAAACAACAGTATAAGTTTCGTATGACTATCAAAATTTGAAGATTAAAAATGTTTTGTTTGAGAATTTATTAAGAGACCAGTTACTTAAAATATTTAATTGAAAATTGTAGCGATTGATAATACCGGCGAACCGACTGGTCGCCAAAGGCGGCTAGTTATTTACATAAATTAATTTAATCTATTCTTCATAAAAACTAGTATTTATTTTAAAAAAACAAATGACTATACCAAAAATAACTCAGCTTAGAAAAATAATAAAATTAAATTTTCCATTCTTTCACTACATGGCTACTTGCCATATAAATAAAAGTTTCCATTTTTCATCTCAGAAATGCAAATTAAATGACAATTATATATTATCATAATTTTTTTCAAAACTTTTCACCTTTACATAATTTATAATCTTTGAGAATTTTCTATGATCATTAGAACTTTTATAGAAAATATTTAAATATAAATGAAATCCACTGCATGTATGTATTAGTTTACCATTCTATTATCTCGTTTGTTCAATACCTCCTTCTAAAGGAATGGATATAATTCAACCGCAACTTGAATATTTATTATTTAATACAACAGAAAGAATATTGTGGAATTTCAAAGTGAAAAAGGTAATTAAATATTTAATCAATTAGAAATTTACCGATATATTGCCATTTATTAAATATTCACCTTAGATTGAATTATTCCTAAAGAAATATTCTTGTCATTCTAAAATGAAATGTGTTAACTGACTAAGAAAACTAGTTTCGTTTTCGTATTTTTTTTTTTTTTTTGTAATGAATTATTGAATCAACGCAGACGATCTTGTTATAAAAATTGTTTATTGGAGTTTTATTAAAAAATCGTTTGGTTGATGTGATATTTTTATCTTAATTAAAGCAATGTTTAATAAAAAAGGATTTTTTTAAATTACATATTATACAAAAATAGTTTTTCGCTAAAAGTTTTAAAGATGAAACTATTTTCGTCCCAAATAACACTGATTATATCATTTTACTTCTGCGTAAAACGAAGGATAAAAATATGAAGAAAAAAAAAATAGACATTTATTTTATTCTAGAAATGATTTCGGAAGAGAATAGAAATAAGGAAATAACTAAATTTAAAAACAATTTTAAACATTAAAATGGATAAAATCCAAAACTATATGAAATTCAGAGACTTCTTTAAATCTTATAGATTTCCGATAAAATGAAAAGTTTGAAGTTATGTTAGAAGTTTGAAGAAGAAACTGTTTACCACTCTCTGGAAAGAGTCAAATGCTTTTAGTTATTTAAAGAATAATGTTATGGGCATTCGATAGATGTTCTCTATCTCATTGTATGTTTTTTGGTCTGGAATTATTGTCAATTTTATCAATCAAAGATAGAGATGTGGCATGAGAGCATTCTCTATCTTGAAGGGAGGAATGTGGTAATTTTTTATAATAATTTTTGTGTGGTTGGACGATTTTGTTTAATAGAATTGTATCCGGTCTACAAGATTTTCAATACATTACAGAATTATAATAGTAACAGGTTGTAAGCCACTTTTCATGATTTAAGATATTAAATTGGAAATTAAAATCATAATAAATAGCAAGTAACTTTGGAAAACAGAATAAAAAAATATATAAATAAATAATAAAAGAAATCAAATAGAAGATGAAATTAATTATATTCAGAAAAGTAATTCGGTACATAATTATGCACTTAATAAAGGAACTATTTTTTACTGAATCGAAAAAAATTCATCTTGTCTTCTTACCCTTCTGTAGGTGTTGTCTGCAATTAAAATAAATAAATGAATAAACAGAGCATCAAAATGATGTACCATCTTGAGTCGTGTCTGAGACAAGCCATCTGCAGGTGCAAAGGATTAATACAGCGATGCATTGTAATGAAATAAATAGAAAATTCAAGAGTGACTATGCGTAAATAACAGAAAATAAGTGAGTAAACGTAAGAAAATGCTCTATAAAATACGAATATATATATAATCAATAAAAAATTAAAAGCAGAAGTAAGAAATAATAATTTTTATCTGTTATATGACAAAAAATCATTTATTGAAAAGAATTATATAATAATATGCAATTCCCGAATGAAATCATTTTTTACATAATAACTTATTCGGTAGAAATATATATAGGCAATATAATATATAATTTGCGTACTAACAGAAGGAACTGCGCATTTTCGATATTCTCTTTTATTACTTTTCTAGGGGGGCGTCAAAATAATTAATTTTTAAAACGCTAAAAGCGGTTGATATGCTCACATGTTCACGGGCTTTCAGCCATGTGAACAATATAAAAAAAATAATTCGACTGAAGTATCTTTTGTTTATTTTCTCTTGCCGATTCCAAACTATATTTCGTTATAGGTACACACATTTTATAAACGGTTATGAAGTCAGAATTTTTGTGCCTATAAATAGAGAATTTTGTAACTGATTGATTTACGAATTTCATCAAAAGTATTATGCCATGTTGCGTCGATGTTGTAGAGTCAGTGAAAGTAATCGGGAAATAATTATATAATTTTAATTGAGTTTATAATCATGTTCTAGAAAGTTCGTTGAACAATTCCACCTTTTATAAATTAATTTATCAACTAACCAGTTTCTGTTATAACTGCGTACATAAATATCCCACAATGCTCCGAATCATTTGAAAAAAAATCTGGGGTAATTGATACCATGTATTTTGGTTCTTGATAACAGAACGGAATTGATGTGATTAGAATGTATTTGGAATGATACGAAACGTCTGCTTATTTCTCCAAAATATATTTTATAGTCTTTTCTCAAATACTTTAAAGTAGCTGTTTTATATTGTCCTTATAAAACTATATTTTATATTCAAGGAATATTGCATAAAAATTTCGAAACTCTTCCATGCCATCAATTTATATTTTAAAATCAATTAGAAATTCTAATTCAATTTAGGAGCAGAAAATATAATTTGGATTACAAATAGAATGTTCAGTCTCAAATTCAGGTAAATTTTCTTTGGCATTTATTTTGACTAAAAAGGTCTGCTTACATACAGGATCCGATAGTGAATTTTTTTCCAACTCTCAGCAATCCTAAAATATCATTAGCCACCAAAAGTAATTTTGATTCAGCCAAATTGCAGACATTCAACAAAGTAACTTCAACATAATGGATAATAACAAGTAATTTCAAAATCAATATACTGGGTGATTATAATTAAACTGCCCCTTTAAACAGCATCCTACAATGCAAACGGGCTAACGGATTGCAACGAAATTTGATATATAGACTATACAGAAGATGCGCTCACGGAATTTCGAAAACAAACGGAATAAACATTAAATTTAACACAATAAATGACCAAAACGGAGTACACAAACAATATTAACAATCCGGAACAAGAATTGTGAGTAATAAAATGTAAACCGGGAAAAGCTGTCAGCTCTAGGGGGAAAAATGTCGCGATTTGCATGTTTGTGAAGAAGAGGAAGCTTTATGCAAAACGTGTTAGGGTATGAAACGTTTTCAGACTTGTCATGTTTTTGGTTGATGTTTCCGGCTGTAATGATGGCGGTAACTTTAGTTGAATGTACCTTATTGGTGAAACTGTTTTACGAAAGCAAGGGGAATATTTTTTTCTGCAGTTCGTGAATTTCGCCGTGTTAAGAACCTATGGCGTGGACCAATGCTTACTAAAGGTATCCGGGCCTTGATTAAGAGATTTGAAGTGACGGGGACAATAGGAGTTCAACCTGGAAGAGGCCGTAAACCTGTCGCATCGGTACTTGTTGATGCCTTCAAGATAGGTATTGCCGCAAAAATTTTGCAAGTTAATGAGGGTGGTCACTTGGAACACCTTTCCCTACATCGTCCTAGATGCGATTAACAGCTGCTTCTTCTCTTGTGCATTTCGTCCTAATCAGTTCTTGTTTCTGCAACCTGAACTGTACTTTTTCTAAAATAGCGTACTGTTATTGTTTCCTTACCTTTATTTCACGTGGTTCGATGGCAAGGTGATCAAAAACTAGTCAATACATGTTAATATTGTTTCTGTATTCTGTTTTGGTCATTTATTGTGTTCAATTCAATGCTTTTAAAGAAAAAAGCGCCCTCTGGTGGACATTTTGGAACTTTTTTTTTTCGAAATTCCGTGAGCGCATCTTGTCTGTAATCTATATACCAAATTTCGTTGTAATCCGTTTACTCGTTTTTGTTGTAGGAGGCTGTTTATAGGTGATGTTTAATTATAACTACCCTGTAGACTTATTTTTAGTAAAAAGATTCAAAACCATCATCTTTAGTATCACTCTTCTTTTATCTCCCTTCACTTCACTTTTTCTTGTTTTCTTTAATACACGGAAGCAGAAAAGCTTTAAATTATTAAAATCCAGCTTCCATAAATAATTCGAAATTAAGTATGGAGATTCTTTAAGACTAGCTATTAATTTCTTATAAAATATTATTATGAGAGTGAAATGAATGAAAAGCGTACGTTTTTATTACGTTATAAGGTTGTTCTGAATTATCCCATGGTCAAATTTGCCAATGGTAAATGAAAACTATATTCTATTTTTCAGAAAGAAATCTAAAAAAAATCTGATTCACTATCATGCATTTTACAGATCTAGAAACATATAACTTAGCAAATTGGCTTGCAAATAACTGATGTAGAGAATAAATAATGGCACTTTTAAAAGTGTTTATTGAACTTTTTTTAACACTGTTACTGCTACTAAACAACTAATGTTTGGAAAATAATACAGAAAAAAATTGAGAAAATATTCATCGTCCACTTTTAGAGTGAATTATAGCAGTCTGATATTTCTCGGCACTCAAAAAATTGCATTGTGCAAATACTTTTTTCTAATTACCACTTGTTCCTAATTACTTTCACTGACCTAAGTATATAAAATAATGTTCTCAAAAGGGGTAAATTATATTCTGCATATTTAAAAGAATGTGAAGTCAGTGAAAATAAAAATACTTTCTTAACAACTATATAAAGCATTTATGAAAATTATTTTCGGTGATATAAATGCGAAAATATTAATCATCTTGAACTCCTCAAAAATAATAATGAATTATTAATAATTAAAAATTGAATTAATTTCTTCATAGTTTTTGACAATCATGTTTATTATTTTTTTATATTTTTTTTAAATTTATTTAATCGATATATAGATAATGAACAATATATTTATAAGATGTATTTAAAATGATGTTATCTTCAACATCATATCTAAAACTTCACTGATTTGTAAAAAATGGCTTGAAAATTATTAGGGGACTTATTTTTGCATCTTGAAAAATACGTTTTCTCACTATTTAACATAACCATGACTTCAGAAGTCTTTTTTCAGTAAATTGAGAAAACCTAAAGTAAATAAATGCTCTGCCTGAAATCAGACAATTCTCAGACGGACATTCGTTCTTCAAAAAAGATATATAAAGCATCTTTTTTAGAAATAAATTATTTTTTTATACTCGCTTCGTAAACATTCTGCAAAATAAGCATTGATACGAATAAATTTTATTGAATTTTGTATGTTTAAATAAATTTTAAAAGCTGCTTCTTTCGAAATAACTATAAATCACTAAATCCAATTTGTTTTTTTTTCAAAAAAAAATTGTGATTATTTATTTCAGATTTAAATTTATTGCGCTTACATTTTAAGTTATTTGAAATTATTTAGTTTTATTTAATAAGAATGCATTTAACATGAAAAACTTTTATTTTATCCTTTAAAGTACTTAACAATCTTTTTTACAGTTCTTGCTTTAAGAATCACCAAATTTTATAAATTCAGTATGTCTCTTAAATGATTTTCCACAGATATTATATTTAAAAAGAGATATGTTGATGTCAAAATACTGAATATTATTGTTATTCCTGTAATTACTAATACTTAATCGTTACTAATCCTATATAGTTTAATATAACTAGTTAACTCCACGTGTGTAAGAACTCGTGATAAAAGAATATGAAACTGCTTCTGCTATTCAAAGAAATATGGAGAAAAATTTTGGTATCAGGTATAATTTTGAATCAGGTCAAATAAATAAGAGTGAATTGCCTTCCTGGAAGACATTCAGAGTAAACTGACAAACATTTGTATTTTCAATGCAGGAAGATCATAAAAACACCCAAAGTCAGTTTTAGAATACCTAGCAATAAGTTAATAAGACATTAGCTGATCTCTCTTAAAATTTTCGAATCATCATGGTAAAAAACACAGACAGGATGAAAGAAAATAATTATTTCAAGAAATTATAACTAAGAGATAGAATATCACGTCAATGTTGACGGGCAGTCGTTTGTACAAAAGTACAAGATCACTGATAACGAGACGTTCCTCAAAGGGAAGAACTTTGCTTTATATGGTAAAGGCTACAGCTCATCCAGAATACTTACTTATGTGTTATGGTAAGATGGCATTTAAATCAAATCTGGATATCACCAAAGCAATTCTAGTTTCCAGGAGGATCACTAAAATATTCTTAAATCAACAAATGCAAAAAACTAAGAACAAATAGAACTTCATGTGCTTAACATCGCATATATTGAAGGATCATAGAGAAGCATCTTATTAAATTCGTATGGTTTTCGATAGGGCTCCTAAAAGAATCAGAGAAATGATAAAAAATAAAGCTCTTGATATAAAAATTTGATTACTTCGGGTTTATAGACACAAAATTGGGATTTACTAACGCTCCAACAAATCAAATGCTGATATATAAACACCATTGATTTTCAATGGCAGGCAGTTAAAAAAATAAAAGAATAATAAATTAAAAGAAGACTAGCATATTAAACACAATAATATGAAAAAAAGTATAAAAAATAATGTTATTTACAAATTGAAATGGAAATTTAGCAGAGGCTGCATGTAACATCTAAGAAATTCAATTTACTTAAAAATAAAAGAGTCATGAAATGGCTGAGGGATATTTTTAGCACTTCTGATAATAATAGATGATATATTTCTGATGCCACATACGGTTCTCGTAAGATCCATATATTTTTTAACAGAGTAATATTCATTTGCAAACATATTATCTTTAATTCAATGATGAATATTAAAATAATTATTTAATCTCTCTGCCTAGAAAGTTGTTCATTGGAATTATAATAATCACATTTTGGTATGTAATTTCTTCTTGGATATTAAATTCCAATTAAGAAATTGTTCCGGGAAATTGTAATTATTGCTTTAACTTTTGCAATATTGAAAAGCCCCAATCACATGTTTAAGGAAATTATTACCGACACCCAAGACGACTGGCTTTCGCTAGGAAATTTCATTCTTCTTTCTTTAAATATTACTGATTGAATAACTGAGGCGTGCACTGTGCTTATTAGAGGCGATTGTACGGTAAATTTAACTGACAGAAAGATTTTCTGAGAACTTTCAAAAGAGCTTGCATTTGCGTAATATACAGCAACTAAGATTTCTTCCTATCAATCCATAGGAGTGAGAAGTAATGATCATAGAAATGAGAAAGTTATTTAAAATTTTATGAACAATTTTAAATTTCTCCTCGTGACATTACAATTACAACATTATTCAATTATTATATTCTTTTAACTAACAATTTATATAGTATAAATTTTGTTATTGGTACTTATTTTGGTTCTATACTATATTTTCTCTCATTTTAATGAATCTTGATTGAAATGTGATCAAAATGTTACAATATATTTGTCACTAATTTGAAATCATGCCAATGCAAAAGAAAAAAAAGATCCAATATGAAATACAAAAAATAAACTCTTCATTTATACCCCTTTTAGTTCCATACAGTTTATACTTTAAAAAAATATTAGAAAGATTTCAAAATAGTTTACTACAAAACTTTTTACTATCTTAGTTATTGCGTGTATAATGAAATGCTTTGCAATCCAATTAAATATGTTTATGTACATGTACATTCTTACTGATGCATTATTAGGCTCAAGTTTACAAATAAAAAAAATATGTCTTCAACAATATCGTGTAAACATAGATTTCCAATAATAAATGTCACTTAATTTTGTGCAGTTATTTATCCGCTAGTTTCAGTATATAGACTCTTGGGAGGCAGATTTAATTACTCTTGGATATTGTCTGGCAATATAACTATCGTAATCTCAGAAAATATCTCTAAAGAGACTTCTTCGTCAATCACGATTAATTGATACATTCTAAGAGATTTAAGGAGAAGAATTGCATTTAAATTTTCAAAAGACTTAATCTGAGAATTCTCATGCTTAATGCAGAAGAAGTGAAAATATGTTATCGCGAAACAAATTTAATAACCATTAATCTAGAGAAAGTAAGACTTACCTACATTTATTACAGACTTAGCTAGAAGATAAGAATTCCTTTAGAATAAAAATTATATAAATCATCTAGCTAATTATATATACATATATGGTTAATTAATAAATAATTTATTTTGCGCTTTCTGCTTATTGTGAAAATGAGGTTGTGTTGAAAAACTTAATGAATCTTTTTTTCATATTTCAAAAAACCCAAATGTATTTAAGGTTAAAAAATTATTTTTAAAAGAAAAAGGTTCTAAAGATAAGCGAATTTAGCAAGCTTATGGTTACATATTTACTAATTAATTCTATTCAAGCAAGGTAATTTAGCCATTACTTTCGTAATTGCTTTTTCAATTAGGAAAATTTATGTAAAATGTAATTTATATATACTGTTTTTTTCACCTCAATAAGCAGTAAGATAACATCCTTTTAAAAATAACATTAAAAAAATAAAATATAAAATATATATGTAATAATAAAAATAAAATAATTTTAAAAATAATTAACACATACGCATATTCGAAAGCGTTACATTATTTTATCGTTTTCTAGAAATTGATTGATATTTTATCACATAATTTAGTGAAGTATTGTTAACGAGTTTTTGAATGAATTTTGGCGATCGATCGCTTGGATCCAATTAGTACAAAAATGATAGAAAACATGATAAAATGTACATTTCTGACACCCTTTTTTTCTTATTGTAACCAGAGTTATAGTTTTGTAGTCACAAAATGGCATACCAAATTTCATACATTGAAGTTAGAGAGCTTTCGAGCTATCTCAATCACATACTTGTGAAAGTACAGACCGACAGAGGGTTCAACCTCTTGCGGGATTTGGTCTCAAATCTGACTATATATACGCTCTAGATGTTAATCTGTTTACTAAATTTTGTTCATTTAGCTTTCTTTATTTCGTAGATGTCGCATTAATTTATCATCTGGATAGAAGACAAAAATTATTTCAAAATTTAGTGGAAACCTACAAATTTAGAGAATAGACCATATAAAGAATTTCATGCATCTAGCAAAAAAAAGTTTTATCTCATTTTATTCACAAACATGTCGGCGCCCTGAATTAAGAGTAGCGCGTCTTCCCCGTAATCTGGGCGTCGCGGGCTCGATTCTTTTCAACAATGCTCTCGGCACGAGCATTGTTGTTTTCCCCCTGTGTTCTATCTGTGCGGTGTGTGAAAGAGCCCCCTGTAAAAAGAGGTTGTGCAAGCAAATGTTATGACGCATGAGTAGCTAAGACATACTCTTGGCCCTAGATGGCGCTACTGAAATCAAAAGACGCTAAAACTCGGCTTAAGATCGCTGATTTCGTCAGAGGGCTTGTCTAGTGACAAGTGCCATAAGAAACAACAGCAAGCAAACATACAAAAGGACATCATTTCAAAAATATGTTTTTCAGTCTCAGAGATGTTTAAGAAGTAGGGATTCATTAAAATCTCGATTTCGAGACTTCTCTTTGTATATCTTTCTATACAAGAAAGTAAAAAGTAATAAATAATTAAAAAGTTTGTACTTTTTATTGCTTTTATCACAGGGTAATTTTAAAAACTGATTGCGTTAAAATTTGTTTAAATAGTATTTTCTTAAAAAAAAATCAAATTTAATATAATATAATCTTTTCAGAAATTGTTACTTCAAAACATGTAAAAATCTCCTTTATTCCATCAGGTTGTCAGAAAACAGTCCTTGTGATAAGATCTTCATTCTTCTGCTCTTTTTCTAAATAGGTGTTCTCATTCTTTTTATAATTTTTTTGAATTAAGAAACTTAATTAATTGTCACATCGGTGAGTTAAATTATGGATCCAATGTATTAAATTGGAATTTCTTGTAATGATTTGTTTTTTGAAATGACGTGTTGTAACTTAATTATACATGATGTTCAGTTTTAATGAATACGTAATTTCGTAACTATATATTTCCAATCATTCTCTCAAGCATTCAACGGTTTTGATCACATTTTTTAGGGTCAATTTAATAATATTGTTGATGATATATGACATAAATTCTTCATTTTTTTTCTATTGTTTAGCAATTTTCACTAATTTACTAAAATAAATTTAAATATCCTTACATCGCAGCCAGTTGAACTCAAGCATTTAAACATAAGAATCATCTCACACCATAATATAGTTTGAATAATTTAGAATATTTACAAAATTTCTAGTATATTCTAAAATATTCTATACTATTCTAGAATAATAAGGGTTTTGGGGGGAATTTAAAATAAGATCTTTGAATTCGATAAAAATTACAGTCCTGTATATTGTCGGCAGTTTGTTTAAAAATGAAGTATTTTTCCATAAATATTCGAAAATCCTTTAATCGAATTTCATAAAATATTATAGAAATGTTCATCAAATTCTACAAATTTCTAGAATATTCCCAAATTGTTCCGGAGTTTTGTATAGAAGAGGAGTATTCAATGATGATTTTTGGACTCTTAGGAATAATGTTTCAGAATGTAATTATACTAAACTGTATTGTTGCGAAATTTTCTACTTTACAGGGGTTCGTTTGGATAGTGGGAGTGTATGGTGTGGAGAACGCTCACTCAGCAGGCAGAAGTAGAATAGAACAACGACGTTTATTTACACGAAGACACACAGGACAGCACAAAAACGATAACTATATACAGCATAGAGACGACTATCTTCAGCCGAGACGTGTAGTATACAACAGCAGCATACAACCAGAATCTACTGCAGACAGTAGCGCACAGCTCAGTTCAGCACGAACTTGACTCCGTCGCTGCTCACCGTCGTTTCCGCCTGCTCCGCTCTGTCGCTTTCAACTCCTCCGCTCCGTCTTCGGACTTTACTTGACTTCTCTGGCAGCTATGGACCCTTTTATTGGTCTCAGGAGGCGGGGCTAGAAGCCTCTCAACGAATCAGGAACGTTCGAGGCGTATCTCGGTTCCTACTGGATGGATCGGAAAAATTCTCGAAGTTTCGGGTATTATCTATTTTGGCGCCAAAGTCGCCAAATTTGTCGCCAAGTCGCCAAATGGTCGCCAAGTTTGTCACCAAGATCTGGGGACTCCGACGCGCTGGTCCCATTCAGATGACTGTAAAACGTTCTTTCTATTGATGGAATAAACTATGCTGGGAAGCCGAATTGCAGGTTTGTAACAGTATTTAAGATTAGTATCAACGAAAATGTTCTGAAACATTTCTGAATATAACATTTTAATATAGTTAATATTTTTAATAAACTTACGAAAATAATTATATTTCAACTTTCAATAATCACTTCTAAGATTTAAATTGTTTCTTTTCTCATTCATTCAATGTGAGATTAGTAGGAATATCTAGGAACTACAGTAATTTTAAGCAGATTGTTAGTAAAAATTAAGTTACATTTTGAAATAAGTTTGAAAATTTAGAAAGAAATGTGGCCCAAACTTAGACATTTAATAAAATAACTTTCATAAATAATATCATAAGGATAGAGAAAATCGAAATTCATATAGCTGAGATATTTATAAACGCTGAAACGATTTTTCTTCTTTTCATAAAAAGCGCTTTAAAGCTTAAAATAAACAATTCAAACAGTTTCAATAAACTCAATAAACTATTCAAACATAAAATGAAAATTCCTTTTTTTTCAACAACCAGCAGATATTGTCCTATTTATAGTGATATATCAAAAATATTAGAGTAAACTATTATAATAGAAGATTTAGGGGAATCGTGAAGTGTAAAATCAGTTTATATAAAAGGAGAATTCAAGATTTATTTTCTGTATAGATATATTTTTTAAAGGGTAACTCTGACTGAAGTTTTATTATTTATGAAATAAGAATAACTAAATTTTAGAAACTACTTTCAAGATGGATGTAAACTATGCTGTATTGAATAGATTTTATGTTTCTTAAAGTAAATATAGTGAAAATATACAGCTTTATTGAATTTCGCTGTTTCAAACATGTTTATGTTTACTTTGCTTTATATTGAATTTTGACGACTGTTATCACTCTAAAAATATCATACTCTTCATATTTCACTATTCAATTTGTCGAAATAATCTCAATTCTTGTTTTTGTCAATGTCGCCAGATATTATATATACATATGACTATTTTAGCTTCTATTTTGAAACAGATAGAAAGTTTAAATATTTATAAAGAAAGTTTAGAGAGTTTAAATTTTTATAATTGATATAAGGTTTCTAAAGTTATTTTGGCATTTAAGACATAATACTTGCAATTATATATTATAAAAATGCTAGCATGGGTGAAATTATACTTGAAGTAGTAAGTCATACATCTGACTCTCCGACCCACCACGAAGGCTCATGGATTTAAACCATAAAACTGAATGACCTGGCCACCAGAACAGCAACACTGGTGGGAACTGTGGTTGAGTCCTAAGGGCAACTAACGGCCACGGCACAACCCTCCTCGAAGGAAGGTTGTCCCGTCATCAATGGAAGGAGTCAGATTCCCCATCTATTTGTGCACCCTATAGGGTGGCGAGATCCAACCACCATACCGGAAGCATCTCATCCTCATTTCGAGGTGTGTCTCCCCCGGAGGTTACTTCTTCAAATAGTAAAACGTTTTTGTTCAATTCAATATAATAGGATAATTTTTCCCTGTTGATTGAAATTACTTTTTCATCATCAGTAAATTCTTGATATTCAATATTTCTCATCTCAATAACTTGAGAGTTCTTAAGAGTTACGTATTAAAAGTTATTAAAATACATTTTCATTCATATTTAAATCCATTCGTGTACAATTTCTTGGAACACATATTTTTTTATTTATATTAACTTGCATCAGTGAAAAAGCTGAATGTTTTGAGCTATGTTTTCAAACTGAATTCTCCAATATGAACAGATATTTTATGTTCTCATATTATTATGTCGATATCTCAGATTTACAATATTTCTTTGTCTGCAAAGATATTATATACTTTTTAATAATTAAATAACGGAAATTCATTTCCACTTTATTAATATATTATTTATATTATTGCAATACTTTAAATATATTTAGAAAATATATATTTATATAACATTATTTATATATATCTAGACACTATGTATAAGAAAAAGAAATGTATTTAGTTAAATATATATAATTTACAGAATCATTATAGAATGCTAAAATAAGTACAAACTATCTTTGAATTTTGTCAGGTATGAAACCTTATTATTAATAGGAATCAAATATTAAAGATTAAAAACAAAGATAAAGAAATAAAGTCCAAAGAAGACAATTCCTACTCATATTCATCGTTTTTTCAAGCAATTAAGTTTCTTCAATCATTTTCCCCTTTTATATATTCCATGTTATACATTCTTTGAATCAGACAACTAGTGATATAAATCTCACTGATTCGTGATTCAGTTTTTATTTTATAGAAATAATATAATTTGAATATTA
>JAPMOR010031254.1:11244-21296 GCA_026543865.1 Argiope aurantia | reverse complement strand
TATATATTGTCGATTGAATAAATAAGGCGAAACATTTAACAAGCTTTTGAAAATAAAATTGTTGATTTTTGATTGTTAAATATAGTCTTCAATAGACAGTCTTGTCAACTTAAGGCAATAAGGGATATAACATAGGAATAAAATTTATGTATAGAAAGCACTCCAAACATTTTATGAATGAGTCACTGCGATCACTTATTATTCTGGAATAATGATTATTTTGAATGATTTAGGCACTAAGAAACATATTATAAGTATACTTTAAATGTTATAAACAATAGCTGCATTCTTCGTGAATCTCCGTGTGAGATGAATTGCTGGTAAACCTAAAGCAAAATCCTTCTTCTGATGGTCACTAAATCCAAAGCGATATAAGTTATCCATCTTTGCATTTTCTTGATCCAGATTATGTAATTGTGATGGCTATTATATGATAAATTAAATAAAATGTGAAACTAAATTCACAATTTGGGAATCTTATGGATCATTTATGGTTAAGTTTTTTCAAAAATATGTAAAAACGATTTTTTTATTGAAGTTTTGATAATTCAGAGAAACGGCTTGGATTTTCTTTAGTATTTTTAAACATTTTCACCTATTTTCCATTTCTCGAATTTTTCCTTTTTATAATTTCAAACTTAAGATCAGAACTTTTTGTTTTGCAACGATTGTTGATATCTGACAAAAACCAATGTAGTTTACTTTTCAAGCTACTTTTAAAGAAAGTGCATATTGTAAATAATTGTATTTATTTTGAGTGTATGTAAAGGCAGTGATCTTCTTTCGATTGAGAAATCCATTGTTTCTAAGATTTTGTATTTTTTTAAACTTTTCACAATAAATTGCATATTGCCAAAATGATGCAAGCCTAATTTCTTACAATTTTATTCTGACAAGAGGACATAGAAAAATCACATTTCCTGTAAATTTCTCCTTTTTGATTCTGCTTTTTTTTTAAATTATCCGCCTATTTATGTCTTTTTTATTTTTCTTTGAATCATGTTTCGGCTGGCTGAATATTCATTTAACTTCTAAATATATAATTCGGTCTCGATCCTTTTAAGGAATTGTTTAATAGATGCCTTTCTGCAACTAAATATTTTTAGTTTAAACCAACAAATGAAAATAATTTTTAAATATATACATTCGAAATTTTCCTTTCAATATCTTTTAAAAGTTAAAAATAGCTTAAAATATTTCCGTCATTTTGATATAATGGAGAAATTTATTTAATATTACAAAATTTTGAAAATATAGATTTAAATTCATGATTACGAATATAAGTTTTTGCACATAAAGCTTTTTTTAAGGAAATTAATATACAAACTCTTTAACTAAAAATTAAATATTTTTGGCTTTTTTATAAGAAATGCACAATAGAGAAAACTGCATTCTTAAAACAATTAAAGAATTATCATTTTAATATTAATTTCTTTGAAACATTAAACTTTTTCAGGAAAACGTCTTATTTCTTATTCACTAAAAGATTCCTTCCAAAAATTCGAACACAATCTTTTCCTGCAATATTAATTATTTTGTCATTTTTTCGGGGTTATTTCATATCGGAAAAATAATTTCTTCTCAAAGAATAAGAATTTCATCATTTGCTTTCAAAACTTCTTTTTGAGATTCTGAAAACGCATAAGAAATGAACATAAAAACAAATGAAAATCGAAAAATAAATTTCTTCTAGCCACTGAGTAATATGTTTAGTCCTTGTAAGGAAGTTTATTAAAATGAAACATCCGGAAGAAGAGTTATGCCAAGTTGTCATTGATGTATATTAAAATGCGATTTGTATTAAAAAAATTTCATTGCAATTAAGAGAAAGGAACTAAATCCAAGAAGTGAAGAACTAAAATCCAAGAAGGATAATATCATTTTCACCGAATAAAGTAAAGCATTCTATTAAATCAATACAAATTCTTAATAAAAATATTTTAGTGAAGAGAATGGCATTTGAAGAAATTGAGAAATTTAAAGTAAGGAAATGCAGAGAAATATTCTTTTTACTTTATGGACTTAAAAACATTCTCAATTCATTTTTTCACAAGTAAATTAAAATTCAAAATATTTCGGTATCTTCAATAAATTTTTTCACTAAAATAAGAATAATAATAATAAATATCGGCATTCATTAATTTGAAATTAAAAAATAGCAGCTTTGCCATGCTATTATTTTATTAATTTATAATAAATATGTTCTATTAAATTAAAACGAGTTAAATTATTTCTCTCTTTTGAATATTTGTTAAACAAATAATTCTTCATTATACAGAAAGGACAATTATTTAAGTAAAGAAAATATTTAGTCATATAACTTTCCATGCATTATTACTATTTTTAAGCGGATTTCTTAATATGATTTGGTTTATTTTCATAAACATAAAATATCGTGTTCCATTTTATCTTTGCCATATTAAAGTTCTAAAAAAAAACACTTGTTTTCCCTTTACAACAATACATATGTGAGGTGATCCTCCAAAAAGTTTACAAGGCAAAGGAAAAATGCTTTATTAATAATAGACACAAGATACAAATGGTAATTAAGAGGAATATGTGGCTGTCACTTCTCTACATAATCACTAAGCCTGTTGAGGCATTTATCACTCCACTAGACCAATTTGTTTAACCCGTCTTGGTAATTATCAGGTCCCTGGCTATTGAGCCAGTTCTCCGCGCCTTTTTGAACATCACCGTCTGATATGAACCTTGTTTCGGATAAGTGTTTCTTCAATGTCTAGAAAAGGCAATAGTTACTTGAAGCCAAATCCGGGCTCTGTACGGGTGGTGGCTCCAGACCTCCCACCTAAACGTTTCCAGCAATCTCTCTGCCCGCTTTAAAAGAACGACACCATTTTCGCCACCTTTCATTTCTTTGTCCCCGTACGCTTCAATGACTTGTCTGTGAATGCTCGATGGGGACACATTCTTGGCCCATAGAAATCATATCATGGCTCGAACCTCTGTGTGAGAACACTTCTCTAGACGTCTTGACATTACTGTCGCTGTTTCACGCCTCAGTACTGACACCATATGCTCGAACGACCGTCTAAGACAATTAGGGCCATATATCTCCACTTTGGGTTTCTACTTTCCAAATTCTGCTGCTTGTAAACTTTTTGTTTTGGATCACCCCTAGTATATTTTAAAAATTTAAGCATTAGATCATGAATTAATTAAACTTTGTTTTTCATATAAACACTATTACATAATGTAGAACTTCGGAAAAATTGATTTTAAGATTTCTCAACATTTACAAAAACGTATTATAAAATATATACTAAAAGCAAGAAATAAACAACTTTTTAAAAAGTCTTTTGATTTGTACTCTTATAAATGATGTGCTTTTTTTAAATAAAAAGTTTCTCTGGAATACATACTTTTTTTTAAAAATAATCAATTGGAGTATGGATGAACAAATGCTGCTATCGCATTATTTTTATTTAAGATGAAACATGAAGAATACAAGCAGCATTTATCAAAATGAAGCTTTAAATAAATTATAAGTTAACGTCCTTTGGTAAATAACATGCTTTCCAGCAATAATCCCGGCCAAAATTTTAGTTTAATCTGTTATATACGTGTCACGTGAGTAACTTTTATACCGTTTTCCCTAAATATTTGGATTTATTATTAAGTTTAATTCATTATTAAGCAATTTACTACGGTTCTTTCAAAATAATGAAAACAAATTATTAGACAATGAGTAACGTTATCATAGTTTTGTTTCAGTATGTGAAACAACTACTAAAGAATAAAATTGATTGGCTTAGTTTAGTTATATTAAAGTAATATTTTAAACAAACTCGTGGGCTACTTTGAGATGGACCTCATAATTTTGAACCGCCTGAGCTGGCATTCCTCTCAAAATTTTCGTATCACATCCTTCGGGGATGAAATTTCGAACCTATGGATTCAGCATGCACCAAAACCACTTACAGGGCGGTTCCCCGTTGGAATCGGGTCTTGAACCTAGAAATTTCCAGCCCCCAAAGCTGAGATCGCCCTACCATTCCACTGCATCTCCGGATTAAAGTTGAAGAAAGTAATTAAAAAATTTCACTTTGAAAAATCTTTTAAAAACTGCAATAATTTTTTAATCATTTATAAAATATTATAATAAAATTCTAATAAGGAAGTATATTATTATAAATTCAGACAAAAAAAAACAATTCTGTGTTCTTACTACTGTAAAAGAATCCTTGTTTCTATTAGTTTACATTCGCTCTTTCTGAAACTGCTTTTATATTAATAGGATATGTATAAATAGAAACTTCCAGTAGTAAAGCAAAAAAGTTTTATGTTACAGAACTTTCAAACTATAATTTAAATACAGCAACATTTCTTTAAATCATTTTTCAGTATCTTTTAATGATAGTCTGTCGTTCACAGACACGACGTCTCTCAAGAATTATCATGTACACGTTAATGGTTTTGGTTCTCGTTTATTGCTTCTAAAATATGATGAGCCTCCATCTGGAAAAAAATATTTCATGAAACCATTATATGAAAATGGCAGTCAGATAAGAAAAAAAAATGTATCCTAAAACTATCATTAGAAGACTTAAAGAGGAATATTAGAAATATAAAGATTGGAAAGGTGCATTTACTGATCCTTCACGAGCTATAATTATACCTAGGTTTGTAAAAAAAATGATATTTAAAAAAAAATATTTATTACCATATGATTTTCGAAAATTGGTAGATAATAAAAATAAATTATCCATATTTCTTTATCTCGATAATTGCCATGTTCAACGTAAATTATGAAATAATTTTCAAAACATTTCACGAAATATTTCAGATTAGCTAGTAACTATGGATTCAAAACATCTTAGAAAAAATGAAACTAAATTCCTTAATTTTGTCCCCATATATAAAACTTTTAATATTTAAAATTTAAATATTATGATATTCGATGCATATTTGATCACTTAAATACATTTTTTAAAATTTTTATTACAATTATTTTATATAATTATTTAAAATCTAATAAGGTTGAATGTTTTTATATATTTAATGCACCCATTTCAGATCTATTCAGAATAATTTTACATAAATTCATTTTAGATGTATTTCTGTTTTGATTTCGATCGAGAGTTTTTTGCTTAAATATTTTACTTGCTTCCTTAATGGATTGGCCCACCATTAATTCTTTTCAATTATATAATTAATTCCTAGTTACTTTCATTATATGATATATTGCAATATTTCATGAATTTGTTGATATTTTGACTGTGTTTAAATTTTTTAAACAACTAATGTTCATTTTTTAAATGTTTTGATAAATTAATAGAATTAAAAATATAATTTTAATTTGTGAGTGAAAATAATGTTACAAACCTGCAATTCGGCTTCCCAGCATAGTTTGTTCCATCAATAGAAAGAAAGTTTTACAGTCATCTGAATGGGACTAGCGCGTCGGAGGTCCCAGAGCTTGGCGACAAACTTGGCGAACATTTGGCGACTTTGGCGTCAAAATAGATAATACCCGAAACTTCGAGAACTTTCCCGATCCGTCCAGTAGGAACCGAGATACGCCTCGAACGTTCCTGATTGGTTGAGAGGCTTCCCCGCCTCCTGAGACCTATAAAAGGAAGCGACCGCCGCTGCCAAGGAGACGACGAAGCCAGTAGTCGAGACGACGAAGTCAAGTCCGAAGACGGAGCGGAGGAGCCGTAAGCGACAGAGCGGAGTAGGAGGAGACGTCAGGGGAGTTCGAGAGCAGCGAAGTCAGTAATCCGAGTCGGAGAAGTAGAAGACGGAGTAGTCGGAAGCGACTGAATCAAGCTCGTGCTGAACTGAGCTGTTCGCTAATGTCTGCAGTAGATTCTGGTTGTATGCTATACGTCTCGGGTGAAGATAATCGTCTTCTGTGCTGTATATAGTTGTCGCTTTTGTGCTGTCCTGTGTGTCTTCGTGTAAATAAACGTCGTTGTTTTTATTCTACTTCTGCCTGATTATTGAGCGTTCTCCACACCATATCACTCCCACTATCCAAACGAACCCCGGTAAAGAAAATTTCGCAACAATATAATTTGATTCCCACAATTGATAAAATAATATGTCAAGAGAATAATGATATACGATGTGGGACCAAATGTTTTTAACTTCATATATGAAATTGTATTTAATAAGCTGTTACGAAGATAGTTTTCGTTCTTAATCAATTATCAAAAATTTACTATCTACTTCAATTTACTATCGGATAATGCAAGTTTGTAATTTCCCTTCTAATATTTAATACAATGTTTATTTGATACCGTTAGGATAAATTTCAGTCAAAATTAATTATAATAATTAAATTATGCTCTCAATTATTATTATGCAATAATTAGTGTTTTTAAATACACTCTCAAGTATTATTAGGCAATAATTAGTGTTTTAACTATATAATTTATTATTATTAAGTTATAATTATCATCTTTTAGCTATGTTCTCAATGACTGCAATACAAAAGTTTTACTTAAATTAATATATTCTATGAAAACTTTTATAAAGTACAATTCATTTGAAATGCTGCATTTCATTTGCAATAGATGGTATGAATCTAACGTAATAAATTAATAATTTTCAAATTTTAATTAAAAGGAAATAAAAATAGAAATAAAATAAACGTATAAGATTCGTAGAAAAAAATAACGACATCTAGAAACGTGCTTTGTCGTAAGAATGTGAAAAATTTAAGACGTAAAATCTGCTAATGGGAGTTAATATCTTACTATAATCTGATATTAATATGTCATATCTCCAAGAATGGAAAGCGAAATTTCAAAAATTTAACTTGTAATCACACAATGACGACTCTACCTCGCCGCTGCAATATAGGCGGGAAATATGGTTCAGTTCTAATGGTATAGTTTAATTGCTAAAGAAGAAAGGGCAGATAAGTTTGAAGAGAAATGAAATTTATAACCTTTTATGAGGGAAAAGTACTAAGTGATTGGAATTTGTTGTGAAAAAGCGAAAAATTGGAGGAATTTTTAATTATTTTTTCAGTACTGAGTTTAATTATTCCTTGTAGAATTTTTTTTAATTAATTACTAAAACATACATACTAAATTCCTCTTTTATAGTTATAGGTCAGCGTTTCACAACTATTTTTATATACACCAAACTCAGCCCATAATGTATTAGTAACATCCATATACTGGTGCATTAATAACCGAATGATTTTAATATATTATATTTTTGTCAAAAATGATATACAATGATATTTATAAAAATTATAAAATGATTTTATTACTTATATTATTAATATATATTACCTTTTTATTTTATTATTTTTTTTTACAATTTAAAAATCAAAATTTGACGATGAGAAATGTAGTTTATAAATCTAAAGTTCTATTGGAAGTATCTGTACACGCATTTGTTTTTAAGTAAATGCAGGCCATAAAAGATGCGGGGAAAGGCGCAATAATAAAACAACGAAAAAAAGTATTTAAACATTTTTAAAAGTTTAGTTCAGAAATAGTTTTGAAAAATATTCGTTCTTTAATTTTTTTTTTCTACAGAGAAGTATGCACAATTTTAGAGGAAAAATAAAAAATCGACTGCTAATTACTTATCATTCTCTTTCAAGTATTAAAATATTCTGTCATAATTCTGTGTAATATTCTGTCATAGCAAAAAAGGGAATACGGAATAATGAAATTAAAGTAGTTTAACCCTAATGAAAGAATGTACAAATGCTACAATAGATACAATGATTTCCATTCATTTTTTCCGAGTTCTGTTTTTTTTTTAAAGAAAACAGAAAATAGAATGCTATATAAAAACAATAAAGCCAAGTAAAACCAATAAGTTAGTAGAAATTGAGAAAACGAATGGCATAGAATTCTTTTTAGCAATGCCCTTTATTCCTTTCGATTTGTACTGAATTGTGAATTGTAGAATAATCTATATTTATCTATTTTCCTTCCTCCTTGTATTTTTTTTAAACAGCCATTTGGCACGCACTGATTTTGCTCGATCTTTTAAAATACTACATTATAGTAAGAGATGCAACAAATTGTTGAAACAGATTCGAAGATAATGATATTTTATTAATTGAAATATTATTTCGATAGTGAAAAAATTAAGACATTGAATGCTTACAAATATCATTAAATTAAAATGATATTTTCTTTAAAATAATACAATTTTCTTCTTCGTCTTTTTCTTCTACAGAACTTTGTTTTTCTAATCTGTTTCTAATATACCCGTTGTTGCATGTCATGAAAATAGATTCATATTCAATTAAATACTATTTAGCGATGCATCGCAATATATTCTTTGAAATATTCTTTTCACTTCTCTATTTGTTAGTAAAATTATATGTATCAGTACATAAGAAATGATACATCATAATAGATAAAACATTCATCACAAATTTGAACCAATGGTTTCATTCGAAATCTATAACTCTTATGAATATTAAATTCTGAAAAAAAATATAAAACCTAACAGAAATTAAGTTTATTTTTGTAAATAGAAAAATACCAAAGCACATGAAAAAAAGATTTTAAAAAAATATTTTATATTTTAATATAAATACTGAATTGTGAAAAATAAAGCTTCACAAAATTATTTATTCTCTGATATATTGTCTTCTGAAATGCATATACCAAACTATTACCCCTTCTCGATATTACTCTGACTATACAAAAATAATTTTAAAGATCTTCCGAAATCTAATACTTCCCGTCAAACATTAATAAAAATTATTAAAATTGAATTAAGTATTCTTACAAACTCAAAGGTAATCAGTAAAATGATCAAGTACTTTTGCTGTATTATTCCTGTAATAAGAACAAAACTAATAAAAATTTATTTCTTATCTTCAGGAAACATAATTTTTAATAATTAAAATAGTAATATTTCAAATTATCGAATAAACATTGTTTGCGATGATAAAAAATCATAAAATTTATCTATCAGTTTGGATACTGATTACTGACAAACTTTTTATTAATTCTCACTTAATATATTATGTATGTAGAATGTTTATTTATTGATTCTCATAAACTGAGATTTTAAATAAAGTATAACTGAATATTGAATAAGTAGATACTTAGCAGTACTATTTATTGCAAAATAAATACTTTCAATTTTTTTACATATTTTTGCCTGATAAGAGATTTTATTTATTTCATTTATTATATTAAAAAAATGTGATTCATTCATTATGATTCAAAACATCTTCAGATTATATATACACTTTCAAATTCCAATTTTGCGTATTCTAGATCACATACAATTTTGCCTGAGATTTTAAGTAATTTAGAAAGAATATCATTGCCACTACATTGTTTTTGTAACATAACATTTTGCAGTTCTATTTACAATAAAGAATTATGTATTTATAATTAAAATATAATGAAAGGTATTTATGTAATTCAAAATCCTTCTTATATCAAAGAACAAGAAAAAAAATCATTTGTTTATACAAAGAATAATAAGGAAAACAATATAATTATAAAAATATTTTTGAAATAATTTTTTTATAGTAAACAGCATGATTTCTCTGATGCATAGTTTTATTGATAAAGAATTTCGGTTTCAAACGATTCTGTGAGTAGTTTTACTTTTAGGAAGTAAAAATAAAAATAAATACTCAATTATAATCTTGCATCAGACAATTAAAAAAACATCAAAAATTTAAGGAAAAATTTCTAAATTGATAGGAATTAGTGAAAGAATGCAAATAATACATTTTCAGACTTTGAATAATTTCGATTAAAATTACTCAAATAAAAAAATGATTATCTAATGAAACTTTTTAAATAAAATAAATCTTCAATTAAAAAAAGTATGGATAAAAAAACCGAGTTTCATACTCAAATTACGTTAAGATTGAATTACAATTTCAAGAACTAACATGCATACTGGTTAGCTTTAAAGAATCCTTTCCAAAACCAAAATGATTCTTTGTTCGAGTTTTCACAAATATAAAATGGAATTAAAAAGACCGAATGGTATGTCTCTACAACAACTACATTCTTTCGCTCGCATGTGCTTATTGTTACAGAACAAAATGAACTAGAAGAAAATAATTTCTAACGAAA
>JAPMOR010031254.1:0-11144 GCA_026543865.1 Argiope aurantia | reverse complement strand
CGGGGATACAAATATATTTTAATTATTTGTCTTTTATAGCATTTTGATTGTAAAAGATGAAGTCTGAACATAATTGTTTTAAAAACTTTCACAATCAATGCTTTAAATATTATATTTCATTGTATCTAATTTATAATATTGGAATAATATTTAGCGTTTATTAATTAACTAAATGCTACTAGTATTATTAATAAATATTAGCAGGATTCAGTTAGAGTCATTATTAAGATTTAAATACTCACGAATAATACTCTACAATACAATACTCTAATTACTCACGAATTTACCATATTCTAGTTAACTGTCATTTTACTGTCAGTGTTTTCCAATTTAGCATACTCTCATTTTTCCAAATGATATTGTCTTGAGAATTCATTGATATCTTAATCTAATGATTTAATAAAATTTTAAAACTGTGAAAGCAGCGCTATCTGGTAGTGAATTTGAAATATATTGATTTCAAGATTCACACTATTTACTATAGATGAAACAGAAAAGATTAGAAAATATTTAAATATAAAAATTAAAATTTAATAAATTTTTAAAATTGTATTGTGATAATTATTTTGATTAAATTTATACTAAATAACATTTTATCTTATTTTATTATCATTTATTAAATAAAATTTTCTTCTCCTCAATGTAGTATTAATCATACGGAAAATAGGACAATAGTAAAATGAAATGTTTAATAATATTTACACAACTTTTATCATACAAAAAGACAAGGCTTGCTGAATTTTAATAGGATTTCAAAGATACATTATTAAAATTGCTGTTTAAAATATTATTTTTTATTGTGTTTATTTCTATTGTAATGAGTTTTCCGGTGATGATTAGGTGTGTGCCAAAAGTGGCGTTACACCGGTAAAAGCTCATAAATAATTTTAAAAAAAATAGAATTTAAATAGCTATCAAAGGACTGGCTATTGAAATTTTCTTTTCATAATCTTTGCAATACGTAGGAAGGATTGTTACTTGAATGGTTGCTTACTAAGGGAATTGTTACCTGAAAGTTTACATAGTACTTTCTCATAATTTTGATAAGCACTAAAAAATATTTTCGAATGTTGTGAGCGGAAAAAACTGAATTAGTATTCCAAACAATTGTACTAAACTCTCACAAAAAATGAATTCATTCAATTGAAAGCATTTAGGACAAAGAACACTTTTAAATGAGTTGTCATTTTACTGTCAGTGTTTTCCAAAATGAAAGAGAATCAACATTCCATTCAAATAAATTCGCTTTGGAAACATGGCTCAGTAAAAGAAAATGGGTATGAGCTCGATATGAATGTTTTTATATGCCACATTCTTGTTTTAAAAAACCATGTCCCACATGCAGGAATATAATAGATATTTCTTTAATATATTTTACTAAATTTCGTCTTTAAACTTATTTTTTCAGTTAATATTAAGCTTTATGTCACATTTGCAAAATAATTCGTTCTACTTTTTTTTCCTATTGATATAAGGAGGATGATATATTCTTAGACATTATCTAGATACAGTTTTCTAATCATTTTTTTTAAATGTCATTATGCAAATTTCTTTACTTGTAAGAGAAATTTATATTCATAAATGCGAGAATAAAATAATTCAAATACCAACGTCGGAATATCTCGCATTAATTGTGTATTATTTCGAATACATTTGGTTAAATTTTCATCTCTAAAAGAATATTGCGCTATGAAATGTATCAATATAATTTAAAGTTTAAACAGTGAATATAAAATCGAAATGAATTTTATGTTTCATAATTTAGAAATATACAATCATTATCATTTTAATGTCTGTGAAGTTTCCTTGTGAAATATTTTAAAATTCTTCAGCATTTCTTTCTATTTAAATAAAAAAGTAGAAGCTGAACTCTCTGAATCATACAAACAATAGAGCCTACGTAATACATAGAACGATAGAGCCTACATAACACATAGAACAATAGATCCTACATATTGTCACACACTAAAAGTATCATTCAAACATAATTTCAAAAATAGATTATTTATAATCTATTTTTGAAATAAGTAACTATAATAAAAAAGAAATAATAAGTATATAAAAATAATCATAAAGAAGTTGAAATATAAATAGATGAAAAAAATAATAAATACATACAGAGTTTCAGTTTCAAGTAGAATCCATTCTCAGGAACAAAAGGCTAGAAAAAAAAATTGATTTTGCATTTTCCCCTTTATACTCACAAGATACTATTCTGTTTTAATGATACCATCCTCTATGCATTCTTTGAAAGGCTCAGGCTATGGTAGAGTCCAATTTAAAGTCTACAAACTGTTAGGAAAAATCTTTTATTCTTGAAATTACTTAAAGGAATGGAAAAAAATATATACAACAAAGCACAACGGAAAGAAATCTTTTTTATATATGTAGTAAAATAATCTGTGTTTAAAGTTCAGAGACAGGATAGAGATAGAGATAGAAATAGAGAAGATTAGTTCAGGTAGGGAAAAAAACTAGAACTTTTTTTCTTAGGCTAATATTAGTAAAAACCATGTAATAAAAAGTTTTTTACAGTAATTAGCTTAAACACAATTATAACAAATAACATTTTGTAATTAATATAAACTTCGATCTCAAAATACTACAAATATAATAAATTTATCGCAGCAAAATTTTTGAGAATTGTGTGCCATTTCGATGATATTTTAAAAAGAGCATCACCTTTTGATATTTGCTACTTTTCACAAGTCCAGTAGATCTCTAATGGATGTTGTTTGCTAATGTTTAAAATATATAAAAAAATGCTACATTTGAACAACAGGAATGTATGTGAAAATTCTGCAGCCAAACTGATAATAGCAAGATATTTTTAAATAGTATTTCATCTGACTTCTTAAAAACTTTTCATACTTTGCAGGTAAAATGCTGAAATTTCCAGAGTGAAAAACTTTCGTTTTCATCTAGTATAATTGATCATTTTATAAGGCTTAAAATTTGAAGTCAAACATTAAAGAAAAGGTTTCTTAAAAGATTCGTGCACCTTAAAAAGATTTAAAATTGTTCCAAGTTTCAATGTCCACGAGATGGAATACATTTCTTATTTTCGAATTGAGTGAAGGTCGTGGAGTAAAAATAAAATAGTCAAAGATACATTTTTAAAAATGTTTTCTATAAAGTTCCAATGCTTACTCAACAAAGGGTTAAAAAATACTGGTATCCATAACAAACCCTTCACGTGCAGTTGTCTTATTACTAGTGTATTTTTCAAAATTTATTGCACTAACTAAGAAATCTTTGAATTTATTTCTCTTCTAGTTAGGCCATTCGAAAACTACAGAAAACTATTTTGAAAATAATAATAAATTGATCTAAATGATGTAGTAAAGGTAGCCAATTCCAACCTACACAATTAACTTACATAAAAACCGGCTAATTTGAAAGTAAAGCATGAACATATTTTTTTGCAATTATAAAGTTCTTGGACTTGATAAACTCTAATTTTCTATGGTAGAATATTTTTTTATTTTAATATTGTTTTGAAGGTAATGCTTTTTTTTTATAAGGTTTCAAATTAATTCTGAACACACCATCCTTTTTTTTTAAGGACATTTCTAAATTATTTGTTTATACCACATTTCATCACTACAGCAGAAAGCATTTTAAGGTATTACATCAACATAATTTCGAAACTTTACATTTTGAACGGGTGGTTGAACTTTTGAACTTGAGATTGAAACATAGAGATTCGTTAAATCCTTTTAACCTCAACTTTCCGTAATTTTTTTTTGTCCCAAACTTAATACGCAATTTTATTTCCTCTTATTTTCAAATTTTTACCAATTCCAAAAGTAAATAGCTAAACCTACATAGAAGAAATATTTTTAAAAAATCTAAACAATTAATTAATATATTATTTTCGCATTTATTCGTATTATATGCATTCGTATATTTATTTATTATTCTGCATATTTATTTTTCCATCGATATTTAAACTTCACTTTCAAATTTAAACTACCTATATGCTATATTAAAATCATTTAAATTGTACTGACAAAATTAATTCTGCTATAATTATTGACACATTATTAAGATCATATTTAAAAATTGCATGAAAAATTTAATTTTGAATCGTAGTTCCATCTTATTTTTGCCTAGTTCCATACATATTTTAATTCAAAATTGACGTCTGAATTGCCAGTTATATACAAAAGCTACGCATCCCGTGCGTGCATAAATTATTTTTTCCTTTAACTCTTAACTGGGTAGGTGAAATTTTAGAACTGGGGAGGTGTGGTCTACGAGACCGCATTCCATTTACACTCAAATTAAATTTTCTAATGAATGTATTAGAATGAAAAACTGCCAATATACTTTGCAGATATTTTTCTTGATATATAGATATGTTTTAGAATTTTTTCAAAATTCATTATCATTGAAAAAAGTAAATGCTTTGGAACATATATTTTTCTTCTCAAATTACATGTTATGTCAAATAATATTCTTGGAATAACATATTACTTTTTTACTTTTTAAATCATATTTATTTTTACAATTATATGAAGGTATATAGAAGACAATATAATGTAAAATTCAACAATTACATGAAAAATAAAAAAATGACAATGGGTAAAATTGGCCCTTTTATTTATCGGCTTGTGTGATTTTCATAGTACGGTTTTTTAGGGCATTTTAAATATACAGGTTAAGAACTAGTACTCTTTATATATATCTCTTGGTATATTAATATATTTTATAAATTTTTCAAAATAAATTATCACTAGAACAATTAATTATGTTTGAACATACATATCAGAATCAGTTGAATGCGAACTTCCATCGAAAAACTCTTCTGTACAATTATCCTTATCACTAAAATCACTTTCTGCTTCATTTAAAAGTGTCACGACACTGCTTCATAATACGATCAGTAAATTGGATGATATTTCGTGGTCCACGTTTTAGCGCCATTTGCTAAGCCTTGCTTATCACTGGGACACTAACAGGGAGGTGCGGTCTTAGAGACTGAATTATTAAATAACTGAATTATTTCAAAACGCGTCCGCTGAAATCGGTTGGAAAAGTGTATGTGTATTGAAGGTCACAAAACATGAAGCTACAGGGTCAATCCATTCAATTGAGCTAAAAATAGAATAAAGGTGATCGAAAATCCATCGCTAGCGGTCTCACAGACCACACGTCCCCAGGTAAGTGTTAACAATCGCTCGCATCTTAACTTGCGAACACCATATTTCTCTTTTATAAGACAAGTCGTATTTTAGTTCTACATCTAAACTGAATATATATCACATTTCTTTGGTTTTATTGACAAGTCAATGCACATTTTAAAAATCCATATAGATTTTATTTCAGTGACACACACTACTGAGATTTTACTGTCAAAGCTACGTCATTTCAAAGTATTTTGATTTTTCCATTAATATAAATTCGAAGTAATAAAAAGAAATCTGAATTAACCTTTATTTTAGGAAACCTCATTTTATGTTTAAAATATTTTTATGATGGTAATATTAATAAAAAAAATATTCACAAATTATACTAAAGGTTCATAGTTTTTACCTGCTGTTTAATAATTAAAAGAAATAAAATAAAATTGATGATTATCTTTTTTTGTTTAATATTTTCTACATAATTTAAACGAACTTTCCTAAAATCTATGTTTTATGTTTGTTTGGGTGATAACAGGTTAATAAGGAACTTCGAGAGAACGTTTCATTAATATAATTCGTTATTATATTTGTCAAATGAAATTATATAGCAAAACTGAAGTTATTTTGCATTACATATTTGTTCAGATTCGCCACGCCTATCCCCTAAATATTTAAGCTTTAAATGGAAAACAGCTTATTTTTTGACTTATGATCTTGTTTTCCTAGTTGTTTTTTGTGAACATTTTCATAGTAAAATATTCGTTTTCATAAACATACTGAAATACAAAACCAAAAGAATTTAAGTAAGCTTGCATCAGGAATTTTTAAGGTAAGAATAATAAGACATTTTTTACCCTTTGATTAACAAAACAATATACTAAAAACTAATATTTTATAAGATTTCTTTGTGTTACATACATATACGGGTAATCTAATCTCAAAGGGTAAAAATAGCTGTACCATCAATTCCCTTAAGTCGCAAAAAACAGTAAATACCTAAGGAAAAGAAACATGATGGTAAACTATCGAAGAAACCAAAGAACTACTCCTCGGAGACCGTAAAAGCGGAGAGTGAGATTACGACCCATGTGCCATGCTGCGAGATTTTCTTTTTACTTGGACAACAAACTAGATAAACAGCAACAATTTTATCAAAGCGGTAGAGAAAAAAAGATGGCTGCCTGCTATACGATTCCTAGTTCGTAGTCGAAAACACATTACCTGTATGTTCTAATTCGGAATCTATAATTTTGCTCACACAATTAAGAGTCATTTCATGACAAAAATATTGCACGATGATTGACCATAATAATTTTATATTATCCATGATATATTATTCTTTCTTTATCAGTATCACCAATATTTACATTTTTTTGTCAATGAGGCTTTGGATAATTGAAGAGTTATGCAGCCTTTTAGTTTTGATATCTATTTTCTATTGATATTATTATCATTTAAGTCTATCCGGAGTATTCAAGGCACATCATGTAATATTCTAAACTTTAGATTATTTTGACATCCATTGTAAACAAACGCAAAACAACCAAATATTTTTTATTTTTTAGTGTAAGAAAAAAAAAAGATTCCAATTGCCAAAAAAAAAATTAAATTTGAGTTTTTTGTGAATTATTAAATTCTTATTGAATCTGGATGAAAGCATTTTGGAATACCAATCAGTTTTTGGAATACCAATAACTCAAAATCGAGGTGATTCCAAGGAAATGAAATTTGGCAGGTGACCATTGTTCTGACATATTGTTTAATGTTGCTGTTGCCGGAGAAGCTTCTACTTGTAGAACTTCTGCTTGTATCAACTTGTAGCACTACATGCCTATATTCACCGCTAAATAATGTTGCAAGTTTTTTTAAGCTCCTTTTTTTGTTATTTTTCTATCATCTTATTTGCCATCAGAAAAGAACCGTAACCGACTTCAACAGAATATTGATCCTCCTATTTACTCAAAAAGTGCTTAATATTTAAAAAAAACAGCTTGATGTTGAAGAATAGATTTTAATATGGAATTTTTATATAAGAGTTACTGGTGATGCATTTGACGTTTATAGTTATTATTATATTCTTTTAAATAATTTACAATTAAGCAAATTTTTTGAAACTTCCCTGAGATTTAAAACAATTTCGAAGGCAAACAATGTTCCTATAAAGCGAAATAATGTTACAAATTTAAAATTTTGGAGTATTTTGTTGTTTTATTTTTATACAATGTGTTTAGTAATGGTTCAAAATATTGTGTTATGAGAAATTAATTTATAAATAGACATTTTTTAAAAGTAAATTTTATATTAAAAATGCAAATAGAGAATTAAGCATACAAGACGCATAACTGTTGACCATCGATCTCTGGAAAATCTTAAACATCAGTTAAAAATACAGTATGCACAAACAGATTAATTATCATTAAAAATGGTTTATGTTAAATCCTCTATTTAACCATGAAATTCCTCTTTCATTATTGAGAAACAAAAGTGTGAAAATCTGCAGAATTTTGTTATAAAATATTTTGACATTAAAGATGAAAGAGTTTTAGAGGAATATAAATAAGAAGAATAAAGGCATTTACAATTATTTCTTTCCGATTCCGAGAAAGGATAAACTTTCCAGGTGTTGCATATATTTCCTGTCATCAGTTTTTTTAATGTAATGAATATAAATGCAGAAATTTGTGGGTTATATTTAATTAATTCAAATGATTTATAGAGGTTATTTGTTTTAAATAAATTATTAATTCCTCACCAAAAAAAATCCGATCTAAAATAAATTCTTACTACACAAGAAATCAACTACAAAGGACATCTTAAAAATAAATAAATGAAATCTTAAGTACAAGAAAAGTAAACGTTTTTCTTTCTTTGGTAAATATTTTTTATTCTTCTTTTTTTAGACACTTTTCGCAAATAAAGAGGTTCTTGAAGTATTTTTTCAAGTAATAATTAATACACTTTTTTAAAAAAAAATGCTTACTTTTGAAGCTTGTACAAGTGGAAACCACGACTTTATTGACTTAACGAATAAGTCAATAAAGATTTAAAATATTGTTTTAAAGGAAAAAAAATGCAAGTGTTTTTAGATTTTTTTTCACAGTATTCTCGTAAAGCCTCTTAATTTAATTGTTATTTTTCAAAAAAAAATGATAGCATTGTTAATAATAACAATCTAAAAAACAGAATAAAACATTTGTAAAAATCCAGACATTTTCAAACTTGTTGGCTTTTGTTAGGTCTGAAAATTCACATGTGTTGCTCAATGAGTTTTAGGTTTCCGTTAAAGTGAGCTTGAAAGATTTTTTATACACTTAGCAGCATTTATGTACCCTCTAGGAATAGGGTTAAGCTTTATCTCGAATGATAAAGTTGGAATATCCCCATTCCTTTTTCGCAATTGCAAGTTCTTATTCTTGATTTTTATATGTATTGCATTACTCATTCATCTAAAATTGATTTCAAGAAATAACCATATAACCATATTTAACTAAGGCATTTTGAATATCTTGTAAAAAAAGAAATTTTCGGAAATATTTGAACCTAATTTAACAAAAATAGTAAAAGAAAATACACATTTTGCGATTTTGTTGATTTTTATGATGATTGTTGGATTCTTTTGCGGCATGGAAAAAAGAGATCTAAAAAGAAATTATTACTATAGTTCATTTAAAAGAGGATCAAGATACGGCAGATAACCATAAAAAAAGAAAGCTTTGATTTGTCTTAATAACTGGAGCAAACAAATTGGAGTGATTATCATGAAAAATAACATCGAATTATTTTACCGATAAATAATAGGTCCTAGTATGAGCAAAAATAAATAAATAAATAAATAAAATAAACATCGATCCACTATAGCAAATGTAAAACACTTCAAAGACTGAAATTCTCGTAAGAAATACTAGTATTTTTCTACCAACCATTAACTCTATCAATATTGAAAGGCCCTAAACGGCCGCTGAACGAAATAAAGGTGGGCGTCCTATACATCTGAATATCGCTGAGAAATTATTTCCTCTTTGATACGTTGGATGATAGTGAGATTACTCAGAGAAATAGGGGATATTTCATTACAACAGAAATTTAGGTGTTCCAATATTCTAAAGCACTAGAAATCAAAAGTTCTTAAGAAAATGAGCCCATATTGGGAACTTTCTTTATTTCTATTTCTGAGAAGCTCTTGCTCCCCTGTGGAAAATATATCAAAGTTAGGAAAATATCATTGGAGTTCGTATCAGTTGGAAAAATCACATTGTTTGATATGAAGCATATTATCAATTAAGCAGACAAATACGATTAAATTAATAAAAACTAAATTTTCTGATTAATATCCATATAATCTCCCTCACTGAATACACTGATAGCAGAAAATTTGGGCTTTTTATATAGATTTATGTTTTTAAATATTTGCGATGTCAGAATTTTTATTAACAGTATTATTGAGAGTGTTGTCGAAAAAGTAATAGCGATTAAACAATAAAAATATAAAAAAATGACAAAAATATTTAAATTTTTTGCAATAATTTCAAATCCCTTCTTTTGAAGTATCCAAAATGGGATATCATTCAGAAATGTACGCACAGTGGAAGAAAAAGAATCATGGATATGTTTTATTTACATATCTTAGGTAATAAAAAGTGCAGAAAGACAAAAAACATTTAATTTTAATGAGGCAAATAAAATTCTGGGGAAAAATATATATATAAAAAAGTTTTATATACAATAATTTTTTTGCATTTTGTTTCAAAGTACACAAATGAAAAATGTTCACAATCTTAGATTTAAGGTTAAATATTAAGAATTTATAAGTAAATCTCATTTTGAATAAATTTTATTACTTTTCTCATCACCCAAATATATGATACCAATCAGTAAACCCAATGGTTCAATAGTATATATTTCCAAAATATGCGTATACATCCCACCGCAAAAACTCTTTAAATGTCAAAATGATGTTTTTATTCATTTTTATGCAGGAATCACAAATATATATGTGGATACAATCAAATCCTGTAAATATTGAGTTCAAATAAACTGCTCTTCAAAAAATAATGAAGTCCAAACATTTATAATCAGATGACATGCGAAAATACGAAAAGAACAAAATTCTTCTAAATATTCTTCTTGACTTTACGGAAAAATGACCTTGCACACTTAGTTCCATCAGTATATTCATGTAAACATATTTAAGCAGATGGGTGGCCTTATAGAGCAAACTTTTCAATTAATTAAAAATTCGATTTATTTCATCCGTGAGGCATATGATGCACAAAAACCCATTAGGAAACGGACGTCCATTCACATCGTGATACAAGCTCAAAAGATACCGACATTTTCCCTTCAGTGGTTTTTAGAAAATTGATAGGGTTCTTCTTGAAATAAGTCGATTTAGATAGAGAAATTTAGATATTTTTAAAAGAATGTGCTAAGCATTATCGAATTTTATCCTTTTACTCGGAGGGTGAGAAAATGCAGAAGTAAGCATTTTTATAGAGAGCGTGTTGAAAGTAACTAAATAAAAAGTGAAATTGGATCAGGAAATAATAAAAAAAATAGAATGAAATTAATATGGGTAAAATTAAGAAAAAAGGAAATTAATAAAAATTTAAATTATATTAAGAGATATGCTTACAATCATACGCTTGAAAAATCAACACATGTTAGATGATATGTAGCCTTTTCATTCCTTATAATATGATATTTGCATAGTTTCGTATTTTTTTCCCGGAATTGCCTGATAAGAATATACTAAGCACAAAGCAAATTCTTCAAGATATCTTTCTTTGGCTTTTCGAAACGTTGACATTCCACACTCAGCTCCATTAGCTGATTTATTCGGTTATAAAACGGAAATATAGTATATGGTATCAGGCTTGGCTGTCTGACAAGTTAAGCTCAAGTTCTCTTTCTTGAATTTTAGAAAATAGTATGTGAGGCTTCAGCTATTTCAACTACTTTTCAAAAAGAATTCTAAGATAGAAGTGGCAGCTTCTTCAGGCTTGGGATAGAAAGAAG
>JAPMOR010031252.1:0-25473 GCA_026543865.1 Argiope aurantia | reverse complement strand
TTTTTTTTTCATTATATAATGAATCTAAAGATAAAATACATCATTTTATGAGCAAATGTAAACAATTCAAGGAAAAAATATTCTTAAATTATAAAATACTTTTCAGTAAAATAATCATGAATATACTTATAATATCAGAGCAAAAGATGTTGTTGTTAAATACATGCCATACATGCATAAAAAAGAGCTTGAAGTATTCTTCATTTAAACTTTGTATCCTACTTTAAAAAGTTTCCCACTGTTCTTTAAGGCGATTTAGATATAAATTACTAAGAATTGTGAAAACATAAACTGTTCTCCAGGGTACGACTGCAAAAGGAGACAGAAGGCCAAATTCAAGAAAGATAAGCAGCTTTTCAATTTTTTTGAATGTTTACCTAATTTTGCTTCATCAACCACAAAACATTTTTATTAACTTTCTCCTTCACAAAATATTCAGCTTTGGTTTTCAAATAAATTCCTTATTTCATACAATCCAACTACTTTTTATTCTTCTTAATTATGCTAATCTTTTTTGCAAGAATTAAAATTTCGAGCAACTTCTTTCTTCAGGATACTATCTTTTCGAAAGTAAGTAGGCAATTTGGAAGCAAGCCAGGCTCTTTTATTAACATTTCGCCGTAATGAATTTTTTTGCTAGGGAATTCTTTCCTTGCAGCATTAGTTTAACCTTTAGCTTTAAAGCAGTCTGAATTGTTTTCAAAAGAATTGGAAGTTAAAATTAAGAAAAATTGCACACTCTAAGAAAATTGGTTAACATAATTATTTTAAGAATTTTCCTTAGAATAATATCTATTCGTTTGTGTCTCTGTCTGTAGTTTAAATTATTTATGAATCTTGAATAATTAATTGTGAATTTTACTCAAAAGTACATTGCTTTTGTAATTGTTTCGAACTAATGAACATTCGCATTATTTAAGCAACCAATTATTCATTGATAATTTTGTTGGCATCCTTACAATTTTATTTTTAATTTTACAAATTTTCACCTAGCAAGTCCTTTAAAGTTTTTCTTCCTAATTTAAGAATAACGAAATGAAAATTAATTGACTGGATTAAAACCTTTAACACAATTGTTTCCAATTTACCAAGGGTTTTCTCAATTCCTGACCCAATATCCCTTTTTATAGAAATGGGCGCATACATCCAATTGGGAAAATGCTTTAAAATTCGTAAATAATCATATTTTGAGTTTATTAAAGTAATATATATACTAATGAAAAAATGAAGAAATCTTGTTTTTAAACAGTGTCCTATTATTCATATTTAATAAAATATCTTTGACAAACTAAAGATCCACTTATCTTCGACTTGCACACTTAGTTTTGAAATTTTGAATATTAGTTCAATTTTTACCCTCGTCGTCTGATTACAGTAAAAAAAAAAATCAACAAGTCACACAGCTTTAAATATCAGTCCAGTCCTCTCTCTCGTTATATCTGATAAATTTGAAAAAATGAACAAGTCACATAGCCCAATTTAACATCAAAACGGAATGTTAAATTTGATACATCGAAATAAACTCATATGTTTAATCTTGGGCATATTGAGTATTTCAAGAGCATTCATAAAACATTCAAAAATCACTATAAAAATTAAAAATGTAATTGTATCTTGGATCGTTAAAACTTTCTATAAAATAAAAATGTGCAATAAAATACCAACAATTTTTACATCCTATAATGTTTGGGGAATTTTTATTATCGAATAGTATTGATTATTTTATTCAGATAAAAAATTTAAAGTGTGTGAAAATATTTATGTTGTTATTTAACGTGAAGAATTGTTTATTTAATTACAATATCCATATATTTAAAATAATGCGGAAAAACAAGGAACCAATCTCCTATCCCCCATTCATTGGGTCTAATTTCACCAAATATTCATTCATATGAAAACTGATAAGACTTGAATACGTCATAAATTTTCATCTTCTCCGCACTTGCCTCCTTTTTTGAAAAAGGTAATAAAAATACTACTTTATCCTATAATATCTTTAAATTAAAAAAAACGGACCGAGTTTCCCAGCAACAATCAATACACCGATTTCGCTAATATTTATTTCATAAGAAAATTTATGACCCCCTATATATTCTTAATTGTTGCCAATCTAAAGTGTCTTCTCTTTTCTAGAAATATGGCAAAATAAATAGTTAAGTGTCCAAGGTCCATAATTTAACACATTTCACCATTTTGAATAGAATACCTTATCAATCTAAATATTCTATGATTACTTTGCAAGAATAATTTAAAACCTGTATATGTGTTGATAAGATGTAGTTGATCAATGTAGATTGACATGATTAAATTAGTGATTAAAGTTCGAACTATAATTGGATTGAATAAACAATACAAACAAATTAATTTACTGTAATTATTTACAAATATTTTCAGTTAATCTAACCAACTTATATAGGAGCAATACTATTTTCAAAAGCTATAATATTAACGCTTTAGAACTTTCACACAGTGTCGAGAAAGCTCAAGATGTTATACGGCAATTGGTTCAAATTCTTGGCTAAGTTCTTTGGACTAGAAATACTGACATTCGCATGACACTCTCATTTAACGAAAACACAACATAATTCCTCTTTCAGTAAATGTTGAAAGGCTTACAAGACTTTTGTATACTCTCTAAAAACTTCAGAATTTTCTAGAAAAATGTTAGAATTTCGCGGTCAAGTCGTCAAATATATCACCACATTCGTTAACAAATTACCAAAAATGTTGCCAAGATTCTTGTCAAGAAACCAAAATATGTTCAATTTGCAGAATTCATGAATCTATTAAAACGATGTAAATATGCTTCCAGCTAGTATATTAGTAGCGGGTACATAAAAATACTGAATGTGAGATTTCCTTCGACTTTTACTGCCATATTTTCGATGCTTTGTATAACAATAAGTATGGAATTTAAAATTAAGCCAGCGAGAGTAGTCTCGCCAAAAGTTTCTCGCATGCTGTCTAATAAACTCTATGCTCCATTCAACGCCTTGGATGGCTATGGCATATTGTGGTTACGAAATATTAATCTTTGGCATGAATTTATCATTTTTGCTCAATGTTTCGTGTAATCCTTGTTAGTTCGTTTTTTTTTGGGGGGGGGGATCTCTGATATACGATCTCTGGTATACGATTAATAGTACCTGAAAATCGAATTGGCGCTTTAAATGCATTTTTCCCAATTAATTAAAACAAAAATTTGACACAGGATTATACTTGTAGTCATAAAACCCCAAACCAAATTTTATATCTTTAAATTATTGCATTTTCCAGACATCACATTTACATGCTTCTGAAGGTACAGTTTAACAGACTGTACCTTCAAAATTTTAAATACATATTTAATATATCTATATTATTATAATATTTTAAATATATCTACATTATAGATGTTAAAGCTCTGCACTGAATTTCCATTATCTAGATCTCTTCGTTTTTTCATTATCATGTTAACTCTTCTTATAAGATTTTGCTAAATCTTTGATAGAAATCTACAAATTTGGCATAAGGGCCATATACCAAATTCCACCCATCTAGTTCAAAGTGTATTTGAGTTATCTTTCTGACAGACAGACAGACAGGCTGACATTTTTCAAAAATGATTTTTTTTAATTCAGAAAGATTAAAACGTAGAGTGTCACCAAAATTTCGAGTTCAAATTTTTTGACGATTGCAATACTTTCTCTACATCTCGTATACAAGGAAAAAAAGCAAAGCAAAGTTTAATAGTTTAACAATAGACATTAAAACCTTAACGGATTTTCTTCGTTGCTGTCCTGTTATTACAATTTAAATACAATGAAATAAATATGTAGTATTATTTTGTTTCACTGTATTCATATTACTTGTGAAGGCGATATTATTTCTTGTCGTAAACTCTATTAAACAACCAAAGAAATATCACATGAAAAGGCACAAAATTTTGATATTAGTTCTGTCCGATTACATAAATAAATCTTCAAAATATTAACCCAAAGATATTAAAATAAGTTTAGGGAAGTCTCACAAAGAAGATAATAATCATAATTATGCTATTTTTTCTACCTAGGTTCTCAATAGGCATGTCTCATCCGATTTTTATTCTATAGGCATGCCAATAAAAGTAATTGTTTAGTTTACCCCATAGAGTTTAGTTAACCCCATTAATGAAAAATATTCAAAATCATTCTTAGCACTCTTCCTTATAACCTCCTAACGAGATTCCAAAGCCGCCTTATACTTGCAACAAATAAGCATTTCAATTTTTAAAAAGGTGCTAGTGATAAGTAAAAAACATTGGAAAGCAATGAAAGTATCTTTATATCTAGCAAGTTAACGATAACCAAAGAAAGCTTCCATTGTTCATAAATGCACAAAAAGACAACGTTATCATCGGTGCATCGATTTTCGTTCGAATTTTTTTTCCCGCGTTTCTCAGATATTAAGTTACGAAAGGTGGAACACTTTTTTCCTGGCGCAAAATTTTAAGTTATCGATAGAACGGATAAAACTTATGATACGAATCTTAATTATCGACCGGAAATAAAGAAAATCCTCTGGAGGTTGGTTAACTGAGGTATTTTACTGCATAAAGAGCTATAACTTTCAAAAATGATGCAGCAATTTGCATTAACGATCTTTCTTTTTCAAAGATCAATCCCATCATTCCTTTCGGCTGCATTAGCATTACGGTGTAAAAATAGAACTACCATCAGAATTTTTGTGATAGCTAAAGGAAATGATAATTACTCAAGATGCAACATAAAATTATATTAGTTCCTTGTTTTTTTGTGTGTGTTTTTTCTTGAGGATTTGTTAAGATTTAAAAATACGTTTAAGAACTAAAATTTGGAAAGATGAATTTCTGCAATGTCAATATTGTATTTTATTTATATTGTAAGAGCTTATTCATTAGAGTAGTTATTAGCAGTAATTAGTTATAACATTTTTACACTGAATGTGACCTCCATTTTTCAAAATAAATTTTTTACTCAAAAATTAATAAAATTTGATAAGAAAACAAATTTTACTTTGTCATTTTTAAATCCTTAAATTAACTTTGATGTAATTAGATTGTATTTACTTACAGATTATAATTTCAAGTCAGTTCTTTATAGTTATATTTTCGGTAATCTTTGATATTAAAATTCTTGGTATTAATGCTAGTAGTTCACCATTATTTCTGTTTCGAAAAATAAGAATTAAAAATTATGGTTTGAGATTATGGATACCTTTTATGGGTTTTTTTTAATTTTTAGAGTATTTAAAAAAGAAACAGGAGTGCGTTTGCATAAAGATTATTAAAATGTTTGAGAAATTATCCAATATATTCTTATAAGAATAATTATTTTCTTTCTCTATTATACAAAACAAAATTAGTTTTCTAAAACCAATTGGAATCATTTCGTCTATTAAGGTAATCGTTTTTCACCCGCTTCCATCTTTTAATTGGAAGTCTGGAATCATATTAGGGTTATCTTAGTGTCATTTTTCTTTCTAATGCAATTGTAAATGAACCAAATAAGAAAAAAAAAATTCAAAAACTTTTTCAGCAAAGAGACTATATTAATTGCAAAGAACATTTTTCTTTTTGATTTGTAAAACAATAAAACATCTTCGTGAAACATTTGATTCAACACAAAGTTTCTATTTCAATTCTCTCCAATTATTTTGACTCTATTCTGATTTTCATAAAAAAAATTAGCGTAAAGAATCAAAAATAAACTGAGTTAAAACAATACTGAAGAATTTTGTTGATTTCAACATTCAAATATCTTTTGGAATTTGTCCTATATTTTCTTTAACCATGTTGAATAAATCTGTACAAATTTAAAAGTTTTGTTTCTATTCTCACGTTTGTAAGTAGGATGTTCACCATTAAGGATATACTTTCAAACATCAAGGAGATGTAAATTACTATAGAAAGGATATCATGACTTTAGAAAGTAATACAATTTAATATTTCTACAACATCATAATTCAAATAAACACGGGCTTTAAATCTGTTTCAGAATAAAGTCACTACAGTACATTTTGAATGTACTACCAATCATGTACGGAATTAAGTGAAATTCGAATACGGAATTAAGTCGAAGAAAAGTCAGGTAATAATATGTTGCACAAATTATGTGTATAGCCCATTTATAATATTCTTGGTGCTTTTAAAGTAACCTGAAAGCCGAACATTCACTTGGATTGAAGTTTAATGGCAGATGCAAACATGAAACAGAATGTCATCAATCAGTTATCTTGTATCCATAGAATATTTCTTAAGGAATAAATTCGCACTTATGGAAATATGAGATAAAGTACTGTTGTGTGCCGTCTATTTAATGTCAAGTCTCAGGAATCATCTGAAAACGGATTCTTATATTGTTTATCAGACAATCCTTTGATTGCCTATTCGGAGAGTAAGTTTCATGAGACGATTTACATTGAATATTACGTCAAACATTATCAACTGCAGCATCAAGCATGTTCATTATTTTTATACCTTCCTATGTTTTTAGCACATATTCTCGAATAGGAATTTGATTATTGATTTTAAAATTTGCACATATTTAATAATACTATTTAGATAAAAAGCTGATGTAAAAATGCATTTTTTATTGCATTCTAGTAAAAAAAGGGCTAATTGTTTGTTAAGTGTATTAAAATGATATATTAAAAAATATCACATAATTACTTTTGGATAATGATGTGGAAGATTATATGCCAGAAGCAATTAAATAACTTTCTTTCCAATGTTAAGAACCGATTTTGTTTTTTTTAAAACTAATTTATGCTACATTATTGTAACTGCAATTTTATTAGTAGCATGTCAATAGCAGAAATGCATGATTATGGTTTTCACACATACAGGGTTAGCAAGAAATAAGTTACCCATTTCAGAGGGCTCTAAAATGCGTTCTATTGGATCCAAATTAGATAAAATTTGAACTACAGATTGAGATGATGGGCTTTACATTTATTAAAAAGAATTAATACAAAAATTCACCATTAGATGGCGTTGTAATACACACAAAAAACATTTAATATGGTTTATAATTGTTAAATAAAGTAAAATTAAAATTGCTCAATATGTCCTCCTTCATTTTCAACAATATGCTTTAATCGGAGAACCGTATTTTCTACAGATGACCGGAGTGAGTCTACTGGAATATTAAGAATATGGCGCCGAATGTTGCCCTTCAGATATGGTAGATATGATGGCCTTTGATGGTAAATATTGTCCTTCAACTAACCCCACAACCAAAAGTCGCAAGAGGTAATGCCCGGCGAGGAGGCCATGATATTGGGAAATGATGGCTGATAACTCGTGCTTCTGTGAAATTCTGTTTTAACAATCGCTTTACACGACGATCAATTTAAGGTGGTGCACCATCGTGCATGAAAATGATATCTTGAAGTCATTTACACTGTAGAAAAATTGGCATTACAAAATCTCTCAGCATATCATGGTACCATTGTCCTGTGACGGAACAGTCTTGGATTCCATTTGAAATAAGGTCCAATGATAACGGTAGCTGTAAAACGCCACCATACTGTCACTTTTTCAGGATGCAAGGATTGTTCCTGGATGATGTGAGGGTTTTTCTCTCCCCAAAGTCGACAGTTGAGGGTGTTAACTTGCCCATTGAGGTAAAAGTGGGCCTCATCATGCAAACAGAATCTTCCATGGCCACCATTCGTACAAGGGCCTGAAGTGACAAAGTTTTACGGACCTCTTAGTTCCCGACCTGCAACAGGTGCACAGACTTGATTTTGTATGGGTAAAAATGCAACATTTCGTTAGCGTTCGCAACTTTTTCGACGCTGGAAGACGGGATGTTTTCGTCCTCTACCTAGAAGAATACCAAGTTGCCCAGTATTTACAAATTTTTGCATCATCTTGCGTAGGGCATCTGGAGAACATTGGACCTCTTCGCATCTGCTTCAAATGACAAAATTCCTTTAGGGCTGCAACGAAGTTTTGTTGGTTCTGGTAGAACAATTTCCCCAGTAGCTTTTTCTTGCAACGTAGGCATTACGAAAAGAGAAGAAACTGATGTTAGTGCAGATTTCGCCTTCTTTTTATCCAAAGAAAAATGGTAATAGACATGCGCTGTAACGCAAATTATGTTTTACATTTTCAATATATGCAAATAAATGCCATTTGTATTATAGCGCCATCTATTGGTGAATTTTTGTACTAATTTCTTTTTAATTAATAAATGTAAAGCGCAACATCTGAATAATTTTTAGTTCACATTGGTATCTTATTTGGACCAATAGAACGCATTTTAGAGCCCTCTGAAGTGGGTAACTTATTTCTTGCTAATCCTGTACATATTTCTTCTTAAGAAACAATTTGTATGCGTGATTTCTTAATGAAAAAGGGGCTGGCAATCATACTCTTATTCAATCGGTAACAGTCCGCATTCTTAGGCAGAACAGCAGTTGTCTTTCATGGCTAGTAAAAACTGACAGGATAAAAAAAATATTCACCAATTCGATTTTTTTTTTCGTATACATAGTATAGTGAAAGTATATTAATTGTCAAAGAATACGAACTCGATATTTTGACGAATCTCTATGTTTTAGACTTCCCTGAGAAAATGCCCCTTTGTCTGTTTGTTACAATAACTCAAAAACACTTAAAGCTAGAAGGATGAAATATGGTATGCGATCTTTGCACCAAATTTGCAGATTTTTATTACATTTTGCACAAAGGCCGTTTAAAGGAAATATGTCTGTCCTTCTGTTCGAATGTAATTTAAGAAGATAACTACAAAACGAAATATGCTAAGTAGATATGATTCGGTACACTGGTTTAACATCTATAGTGTAGATACCCAACAAATTTTGGAATCAAATCCAAAGGAAAGTGGACTGTCTGTCAGTCTGTACTTCTAGAAATATATAAATGGGTAAACTCAAAGCGCAATGAGTTAAATACATCAAATTTGAAATGAGATTTTGTAACTACAGTTGTACTTTGTCAAATTTTGGTTTCAATCGGTTGGGAAAAACGTATCTAAATCATAATTTTGATTTTCGGATGTTATAAATTAAGGATCAATTACCAAAGTTGACAAGATAGGTTCAATAAAAATGATAAATTCAAGCGATTAATATGTGCGTAAAAGGTTAATTTGTACGCCAGTGCCATGCATGGCGTTCTCTTGTATAACACATTTAGTAGGCAATGTGCGAGAAAGTTTTGGAGACACTGCTCCCACTGATTTTGCTATTACTTTGTGTCTACTTCTTTGAAATGCAATTCATCAATATCATGTAAATGTACCAGAGTATTCTAAATTATTTTCATGAACTACCTTGAAATTTTTCTGTCATACCAACCACAGTCTCGGGTTATCCGTTTATATAAATCCATGATCCGATGACCTCATTCAGCACTTATTTGCTTATGATAAACTTTTCGAACAGAAAAAAAGAAATAGTTTCTGGCTCTCAAATCATTTTAAAACCGTCCGTTCCTTTTCAGTCAGTTACTTAAGTTATTACGCTAAAATAAGATCTGCAACATGAATTTTCGGCAATGACGTTGATCTATCATAAAAGCCAGAAGTTACATCATGTCATTTGAGGGGAAAAGATGAAATGTGGGATCATTTTACATCGGAGAGTAATGAAACACTCGCCTAAGAAAAGGAGTCATCAAAACTTATTCCAGTTAAGTCGATCTCTTGATAGGATGTAATCCAAAGAATGCCGGAAGCTGACAAGTCGATATTCCACCTCAATGGAGGAAGAATAACTATTCACAATGACTTCTTTTTAGCTTTGATCTGAGGAATTTCCTTTATTGTTATTAGAATCATACCTTAGACTGCTTCGGTTGATCTCTAAGTTTCATTTCTTTTTCTTTTCTTTTTTTTTCATATTACACGAAGGTACTTAATTTACCATGCACAATACAATATTCGCAAACCAAAGATGTTTTATATATGTTACCGTTAAAGCTAGAAAGTCGTTAATGTGGAGATTACCTAGGCAATCTACGGATAAACTGATTTGTTCCGTTAAAGTACATAATCAAGAGTGTTTCGCACTTTAACTATGCACATTAAATGCTTCTGTACCGTTAAGGTTCAAAAGTTGTATGCGAGATATGAATTCAGTGTTAGCAAAGATATTTTTAACGAAAGAAGATTTCCCTGTTGTAGAAATGCCTTTGAGCCAAACAGCAATAAAACAATTCCTTGGTACAGGGTAAGGTTTCAAAAAATTTGGCTGCAAATCTAAATGTACCACAAATGATATATTTGATGCAAAACTTAATTGGTCTGCAATTCAAAGCGTCACCAGTCTTTAAATTGCACTAATAAGTAAGCATAATTTTATCATATTGTTGCGAAATTTTCTTTACCGGGGTTCGTTTGGATAGTGGGAGTGATATGGTGTAAAGAACGCTCAATCAGCAGGCAGAAGTAGAATAAAAACAACGACGTTTATTTACACGAAGACACATAGGACAGCACAAAAACGACAACTATATACAGCATAGAAACGACTATCTTCAGCCGAAAAGTGTAGCATACAACAGCACACACAGCAGCATACAACCAGAATCTACTGCAGACAGTAGCGCACAGCTCAGTTCAGCACTAGCTTGACTCAGTCGCTTCCGACTACTCCGTCCTCCACCTCTCCGACCCGGACCACTGACTTCGCTCTGTCGATTCCGCTTACTCTTCTTCGACCACTCCGTCCACTCTGACTACTGGCTTTTCCGCTCCGTCTTCGGACTACTCCGTCGTCTCCCCCTGGCAGCGACGGTCGCTTCCTTTTATAGGTCTCAGGAGGCGGGGCTAGAAGTCTTTCAACCAATCAGGAACGTTCGAGGCGTATCTCGGTTCCTACTGGACGGATCGGGAAAATTCTCGAAGTTTCGGGTATTATCTATTTTGGCGCCAAAGTCGCCAAATTCGTCGCCAAGTCGCCAAATGGTCGCCAAGCTCTGGGACCTCCGACGCGCTAGTCCCATTCAGATGACTGTAAAACTTTCTTTCTATTGATGGAACAAACTATGCTGGGAAGCCGAATTGCAAGTTTGTAACAATATGTTTCATGAATTCATTTTCTTAATTGAAATAATATGTTAAACTATTTTGATTCTTTGTATTGAAGTTTTTCAATTGATTCATGACTTATTCTATCAAACAGATTTGTTGATTGTTCGATTGTAATAACTTGATTCTTTAGATATCAAAAATAGACAACAATTTAAGCGTATAGAAACGTTGCTGCTGTTTCAGAAAAGATTTTATTAGAAACGTTGCTGTTGTTCCAGCAAAATTTTATTTCCACTTTAATGAGGTAACGTGCAGATTAACTATGCGCCTGGTAGTTAATTTACAGATTACCAAAGGAATTTGAGAAATGAACAATTTTCCGCACTTTAAAGGATCATGTTAATTAATCTACAGATTAATTGATTTCTGCGCTTTAACGGTAATACATATATCAACTTAAAATAAGGCAAAATTATCGAATGCAATAGTTCTTTCATTAATTCATAATTAATTTTTGTTAAATTAATATCTTATTTTAAAATAACATAAAATCTATTTTAGCTCGTACTCACCAATTTTCAACAGACCTTTGAATTAGGATCTCTTTTCAAATACATGCTTTTCCTATTCTGAAGTAAAGACTTTTCCAGAAGAAGACCAATAATTTGGTCACCATGACCAGTCCTTTGTAATGACTAAACTGTGAAGATGCATTAGAACAGATTTATTTTAGCTTTTATTTTAAAATTTTATAAGATCATTTATTATTTGTATCCAATTGGCATAATCTTTCATCTTGAATAACAAGAAACTAATTTTAGACTTAAGTGGATATTTAATGTTTATAATAAAATTAATTATTTACTATGATCTATTTAGCTACATATCATGTATTATGATTTCTCCCTATAATTTATAAGTTATGTTTATAGATAACCGAAATTGCTGCTGTATTCTGGGTGTTATTACATGCCTAACGTAGTTTATGCAGTCTAATAATTCAGTTACTAGAAGGAAATACGTGATATGGAATGAAAACACCCAATCGATAAAATATTGCTTACTTAAATCTGGAGTCATCATACAACTGACTGTTATGTTCTTTGATGATTTATATTATCTTAGTGGTATTATAAGTCTGGAGAATTTACAAGTCTATTATCATTTTTGTATTTAGTAATAGACATTATTGCATGAAAAGTCAATGAATCAAACGATGCTCATATAAATGTGGAGTCATTATTCTGACTCATATAGTCATTGGTTTAATAAATGAAGAAATCTAAGCTGAAATTTAGAGTACGCGATGGCTCAATGATAGAAATTTGATTTCTGCATCACAGAATCACTAGTTTAAGACCAATTTACACGTAAAGCCAGACTTATGTATCATCCTGGCCATTACTAAGATGTCGTTAGTAGTGTTGATATAATGAAAGGAGAATAAGATTATGTTATCTGAGACAGTGTTTTCATTATCTTATTAGTTCCTTGTGTTTATTCCTTTCCAAAATAGTGGATACATTAATTTAATCAAACTATGCTTAATAGTAAGAAAAATTATGTATTTTTTTTTTCCTTTATAATAAACCACAATCTATTGAAATACTATCAAAAAGACTTTCAGTTACCTCTAATTTGAAAACTATTTGTGTTTTGACCAACAAAATTAATTGGTAAAGCTGACATTTATTATGATTTTTAACAGTTGAAAATAATCTTTGATGTAACATTTAAAAAAATAATTTTTTACGAATGAAATTATTGAGCGTATGAAATTGCAAATCTTAAGAAATGTGGACTTGCTATAAATATTCACAGAACAAATCAGTCATGTAATACTCTCCTGTTCTTGCAGAGAAGTCAACGGCTTGAACTTGGCAAAAAATGAAGTATTCATTGCCAAGTTATGAACAATGCCTTTTCTTATGTCATTAGGTTCAGAACTCAAGATTTTTTAATGGGCAGGAATTTAAACTGTAAACTGTACTCATAACTGTATTCTATTGTTACTAAGAAATAAATTCAACAAGGATGTTATGATAGAGTTAAACAGGAAACTACCCAAAAGTTGTTCAGGGTGCTTGCTGGCATAAGCAAAGCCTTTCAGCAAAGGTAGAAAATTTTTGACGTAACATCTAAACTGCTTATAAGCAATTGATCGTCATTAATATCAATAGTATGCTGTGAATAGTAGAAGTATCACAATATAATATAGTATACTGTGGTTAAGGGTTTGGCTTAAAAAATACAAGTTCAAGATCCGATTCCACTAAAGATCTCTATTCAGGCTCAATACATTTTTAAATTTATAAAAAAAATTAAACGTCTCTTCGTTGATGTAACATAAGAATTGGAAATACTAGTTAAGGTCCAATTCCACCAAAGATCTATATTCGGGGTCAATATATTTCTAAATTTATATAAAGAATTAAAGTCTCTTCATTGATGTAACGTAAAAATTAGGAATACAAGTTCAAGATTCGATTCGACAAAAGATCTGTATTCAAGATCAATATATTTTAAAATTTATATAAAGAATTAAACGTCTCTTCTTTGATGTAATATAAGAATTTGAAATACAAGTTTAAGGTCTTCGACAAAAGATCTGTATTCAGGGTCAATATATTTTTAAATTAATGCAGGGAATTAAACATCTCTTCGTTGACGTTATATAAGAATTTTAAAGTTATTGGTTCAGATATCGCCTTCGTCATCTAAAAATGGTTGAAAATAAATAATTTTGCCTCAAAAAAGTTTAATTTTGTTTGTAGAGGAGATATTAATATAATTAAATAACCTGAGCCATTAGCAAGGAAAGAAGTTTGATACTTTCAAAATTTACTAAACAGCATTGCTGCTCGAGAAGAACAAAAAAAAAATGTTTTATAGCATACAAAAACCCACTTCCCTTCAGAATTTTCCTTCGATCAATTACACATCGTCATACCCGAAAAATCACGACCGTCCTAAAATGTTGACATAGTAACTTCGTAGAGATTATTGTTACATCCATCCTATGAATCCAGCATTTACTTGTTTGGATCCTTCTCCCCTAATCGCTTGTCTCAACTTGTCTCGGCAAGGTCGGGTTCCCATTCCTCAACGCGAGATAAGACCAATTCCTTTTTCCCATCATTTTCTAATTTTCTTTTATTCGGCTTCAACTTCGCCAACTTCTTTTCCAATTAATTTTTCTCGAGGTCTAATTCCGTTTATTACTCGACCGGGCGCAAATTGCTCCTTCCCACTCTGCTTTCTTTTTTCAACCACCGCACTTTTATTTTTCACTTTCGTCTTAACTATTTTCATTCCTCTTCCCCCTTACGGAAACTTTTAACCATCTAACGTTTTCTCTCTTTCTGCCTTTTTTTTTCCCACTCCCTTTATTCCTCAATTGATCGAACAATTTGTAAGGTCCTGCGTGATCTAAAATTAATGGTATCAAATAATGTTTTTTCACAGTTCGAAAAGCATACATTGAATTCCAGTAGATAATGACCAAAATCTTCGTGTTGGTTTTCATTAATCTCAGCAGACCAGAAAAAAATATGGGCACTAATGATTAATTTTTAGCGTTTTATCATTCGTGACTTTAATTTGCACAAGACGTCAGGCATTTGTCTATTACGTCATTTCAATCAATGGCTGAAGAGTTATGCAAACCAGTTGATGGCTGGTAAACATAGTTAATGACTTATCACGGCATTGTTAAGTTCGGATAATCTGTATGATCTTTACACATCTGAATAGATTTTTTCTTAACATAATTTTTCACATTCTGGCGGATCAAGAATGTAATATAAAAACAATTGCTACTTCTGCTTTTTACCTGACTTTATATTGATTTGAAATTGCTTTAAAGCGATATGGTCGGATGAATGATTCTATACATCGGAATCAGAATTAGCGGATTTGATATGCAATTCCTTGCTCAATCTTGTATGTATTCTGATATATGTTAATATTTTAGGTCAAACTTTGACCTTCTAAAGGTTTAAGGAAGGGTTCCGATTCCATATAATCCAGAAATTCAAGGTTTCAAGATAAAAGATAAGGGTAGCACCTCCCATTGCTCAAATTGACCTTAGTACATCTAGCTAGCAAATACGTTGCAGGTTGCAAGTTTTAATATATAGAATTGCACTGACTTCTAGGTGTAAATACAGTGTCAGTTAATTTCAAAGAAAATTGGCTGACACTGTATTTCATTAGAAATTAAATAAGGAAATCAACCAATAACTACAGTTAAAACGATAACAGTTACTGTTCACAGCCAGAGGAAAGATCCTATAACTTTTCTACCTTCTCATATTCCTCCGTAATCCGTTTTTCCTGAGCAATGTTATCTGGCGCCTTGAAAGCTGGTGAGTGGAATTGCTTTCTCGCGATCTGATCAATGTTCAAAATTATAAGATACTTCCAAAATTAGACCTCAATTTCAAAACGAGAGATAATATATTAATGCTAAGTCTTAAATTCACATCAGCCAAGTTCTTAACACTGACTCACCAAGAAAGTATTCTTTAACCATAGACATTCTTTATATAAGTAGTCGACAAATTTTTCTCATTTTACTCAGGAATTTGAAAGGTTCTTTCTGATCAAAAAAATTAACAGTATCTATCATTTAGTTTATAGTGTGAGGAAAAAAACAATAAATTTTAGAATAAAAGGATTAAAATATTTATATTAGTTTTTATTCTTCTCTACAGACCAAAACAATTTCGATGAACTAGTGATTAATTTTTAAGGATTTATTGCCAATTTACACAACGCATTATGTTTGTCATTTAATTGTCACATAGTTTCCAATGAGCTTTAGAAATTAACGGCTGGTAAACATAGTTAACAATTTATGGAGGTGCCGTTAATTTTAGTGATCTCACAAATACATATCCGCTGTTGAATATCTAAACATCAGACATGATTAAATCGTATTAATGTTGGATTGTTTACAATGTCTCGCTAACGTAATCAGACCAAAAGTCTACACACGCCATCAATATTTACATAACGAATTACACAATTATTGATATTTGTGCATTTGTAAATTTACACGAATGAAATATTCGTAAAAGTTGATTAGATTGTACAAATTTAATAAGTATATCATCTCATTTTTACAACGAAAAGGCAATAAAATGCCACTTTAAACTTAAATATTAAAACAAAGTAAATTATTCTCGCTGAATTATCCACTTAAATAAAACGATAAATATAAATAATTTATTCCATTTTTTTTCCTCTTAACAAGAAACTGAACAATGTTATATAAATAAATATAATGATGCTTATAAATATATATTGAGGAATAGTGTTAATAATAATAAAAAAATTCATGAATTATAGTACAGGATGGCCATAAAATAACTTACCCTGTTTGGCGGCTTCTACAGTTAAAACGAATAAACGAAATGGAACCACATTTCATATACAGACACTGGAAAGCATGGGAAGATGAATTCCGCAGGAAAAAAAAAATTAGTACCAAAAGTTGGCGATAGGAGAAATTTTGAAGCTGTTGCCATGTACGAACGAGGAAATTTGCATATCGAGATGGATTATGTAAAATTTCTATTGTGGGGGTGACAGAATCTCATGCATTCCTTATAAGAAGAGAAAAGCAAATGACTTGTTAGCAGTTCGTTCTTGGCTATCAATGTATTCTTGACTGTTGTCCGTGATTGACTGTTGATGTGTGCTTAATATGGTCCTACATTACCGCAGCATGCTTTAATGGTAAAACTGTTCTGCACTAGACAGTGTAATGCCGTGGCTGTTTCTTAAACAAACCCGCATGTCTGGAAACAAAAAATAATACGGACTATTATGAACATCGAAACTGACAGTTTACACGCAGCTATGGAAAACGTCATACACCATATGCAATAGGTTGTATACAGAGAAGTTCAGAATATTAGAAAAAGTTACATGACGTCCAGGGGACCTTTATATTGATGAATAAAATATTTTTTTGATTTTAATGAATTAATTAATAATTGTACTCCAACAGCGCCAGTATTTCCCTTATCGGTAAGGTTTGGCACAAATTTGTTTTCTGCAGAATTCATTCTCCCATGCCTTTCACAGTCTGTTTATGAAATGTGGTTTCATTTCATTCATTTCTTTGCTGCAGATGTCACCAAACAGGGAACGTTATTTTATGATCACCCTGTATAATAATAACTTTCACTCATTTGATTATACAATAAACTTACTTATTTTAAAGATAGATACTATGGAGAGACATCTCAGATAACGGAATCTGTTGCTTCCTGTTTTATAGCTGGCTTTCGCTTCCTTAGTTTATATTTTTCCTACGCTCTTTTGACTGAACATATGTCTATTAAAGGGGTGAAAGCATTAACAAATGAATAATGAGGGCTATGATGCGTTCACCACAATGCCCATTTTAATTTCCGTGGCAACCAGATCATTCAGATAACCTCCAAAGCATAGTTAGAGCGAGGATAGACCCTTTCAGTTTCTTTATATGTGGATTCCACTGGAGATATACTTCATATATGGGAATAAGAAACTCCCATATATTTAAACAGATTGAATGGAAAATACACTGATGTGTTACGATCTAATTACATTATAGGTCATAACTGTATTTGCGACGTCTTTATAATGGGCCTAAGACTCGACATTGGCTAAAGACTCGACGTTAATAATTCATGGCGATCGGCTCACTAAATTTAACCCAAATACTCTAAGGATATTGTTACGAAATTTCTACCGGGGTTCGTTTGGATAGTGGAAGTTATATGGTGTGGAGAACGCTCAATAATCAGACGGCAATGGAAAAAGAAATAACGACGTTTATTTACACGAAGACACACAGGACAGCACAAAAGCGACAACTATATACAGTACAGAAGACGATTATCTTCACCCGAGACGTGTAGCATACAACAGCAGCATACAACCAGAATCTACTGCAGACAGTAGCGCACAGCTCAGTTCAGCACGAGCTTGACTCAGTCGCTTCCGACTCCTCCGTCTTCTACTTTTCCGACTCTGGCTCGGATTACTGACTTGACTGTCTTCGACGATTCTGTCGTCTCCCTTCTCCGCTCCGTCTTCGGACTTCTCGTCGTCTCGACTACTGGCTTCGTCCTCTCCTTGGCAGCGGCGGTCGCTTCCTTTTATAGGTCTCAGGAGGCGGGGCTAGAAGCCTCTCAACCAATCAGGAACGTTCGAGGCGTATATCGGTTCCTACTGGACGGATCGGGAAAATTCTCGAAGTTTCGGGTATTATCTATTTTGGCGCCAAAGTCGCCAAGTTTGTCGCCAAGCTCTGGGACCTCTGACGCGCTAGTCCCATTCAGATGACTGTAAAACTTTCTTTCTATTGATGGAATAAACTATGCTGGGAAGCCGAATTGCAGGTTTGTAACAAGATTTTCTTTGCAGACACTTTAGATAAGAATGCTGAGTCTAGATGGATAAAACAATCATTACGTAATTATAGCGTAATAACGTATTCCTGTAGAAAGCTAGGAAAACTTCACAATTTTCATAAAGAACAGATGGAGGTAATCCAAAACCTTTAGACACACAGAGAATTTTGAATTTAACAACACTTGATAAATTCTAAAGGTGCTCCATTGGAAAACCGGGTAAAACTGACAGAATAAATGTAATTTTGACAACTAATTGATTCATTTATGAAAATAAGGTGCATTAATGGAAAAAAAGGATATTGAAAAAATGAAAATATACTACAATAAATATACTATGAAAATATACTACTAGTTAGTCTCCATCTTGAAACTTTCATGAGTCATGATTCTCCATTTCTATTTATTAGCACATTAAAGAAGTTTTTTTTAATCCACTCCATTGGTCAGATAATTTTTTCAGCAGATAAACAATAACTTTTTGAAATGTAAAATGCATTCAAAAACTATAATAAGGCTAAATAAAATTTTTGAAAATGGCATTTACTATATTAATGACTAATGTTTCGCATCGTATTTAATATAATATGAATAACATCTAACGAAATAATTAAAATAGAGTATCCTAAAGTGCATCTAGGAACGGTGCACAGAAAACGAAAGTTATCTCGTGATCTCTCTATAGCAAAACAAGAAAGCATTAGTAGCAATTACGAGTACGCAAAATACAAAGTCTTGAACCATTACGTTTTGGAGTCCGCTTTGTATTGACTTCAGATTAGAAGTTTTTAATTTATCATTGGCAGGAAAATAAAGAAGTTAACAGAAAAATGAGTTAATGCATTTTTGTTTTAAAATTTCAACTTTGTAAAAAACCGTTTATCAGTATATGTGCGGTATACATTGTATACAAACTATATACTGATGTACATAATTTTCCTTTCACAAATATGGCATTTTAAAACAATTACAATGCATTAAATCGTTTTGTTTTTTTTCTTTTCATTCAATTCACTATTGTCTGTGTGTGTAATTTGGAGATTTTCGTTAATATATTTTTTACTATGCATTTAAAAGACATTTTCCATATCTGTCTGAAAACTTTAAAATTGATCATTCAGCTTGTCTTTAGAGCTTATTTCTTCATGGATTATCGCTATTACTTATAAATAAATATGGAATCTCTTCCAAATTATTTTATCTAATTGCCTTTATTCAGAAAATTTTGACATAACTTTCAAAATAAAGGTAGTTTCTCTATTTCCATTTGCTGATGTAGCCGAAAGGCATGTTTATAGTGCATTTCTCAATCTAAAGATGCATTAATTTTATCCTAGAGCTTAAATCCTTAGATAAAGCTGTTCGGATGCAAAATAGCTAGATCTATACAGCAAACATATTTGTTTAGATAGATGCTTAATTGCATTCCTGTTGTCTTAGGCATTTGAGATGAAAGCTGTACCTACTCAATACTAATTCCAATATTTAAAAATTTTGCATTGATTAAGCTTAATTCATACTTCCAATTAAACAAACCCAAGCAAAATTTCTGCGAATTTCGACTGAAAGGATTTCATTAAAGCTGTTTTCTCTGGAACTCTTAATTAATCCTCCTTATAAAATTAAACTCATAAAGTAATCTCAATTGAAAATTCGGTGCTTTTACGAATTCGAGCTATTCAGGAAACTGCAGAAATGAATCGAGTAGTAATTTAAATATAATGTGCTTTTTTAACGCTGTTTTCCAATTAAAACTGTTTGATTATTTCTTAGAAAAGAAGTAATCAAATTTTCGACTCTCGTCCTTCGGAAAAGAATTGAATTCGAAATTCGATTTTTATGGAAATAATTGTAAATAACTTAATTTAACGTGTGTGTTTTTCTGAATCAAATACTCACCTTGAATATTAATATTTTTTATTCAGATTCTGAAGAAGCTTTTTGAAAAATTATTTTCATGCATAACTATTTAAATTATTTCGTTTGTTATTAGCGTTACATTATGCAAACTTTAATTGCAACTACTTTAATTAATTGCTGCTTATCATAAAAAAAATTGTGTGTTTTTTCTATCAATTTTTTTTTAAAATTTTGATAGTATTTCAGGGTTTTTTTTTAAACAATTTACACAGCAAAAGTTTTTTTTTTTACCATTAAATATTCTTTGAGGAGGAGGAGGGTAATAAGCACTGCAACCTTTTAATTTACTTCTTTACTGAAAAATCATAAGAAAAAAGTAATCAAAATAAATATTCAGTGAAAATTTATGCATTCCACCTTCTGGAAAATTAATCCTATATTCCACTATTGTCTTTTTTGTACCAAAATTTGTAAGGTCATATATAGAAAATAAGCAATTTAATTTCCATATAAGAGAGATGAACTTCAAAGTCGTGTGATTTTAAAATCATTACACATGTTCTGTTCATTGCATGTTTGACCATTCCGAAAAGAGCCCCATAACGTCATAATCCCATTAAAAGCATAAATGTTCAAATAATCACTATTGTAAATGTGCTTGTGTTTTCCGGCGTTGTAGCCTCACTTTATCACCTCAGGTAAACAGGTCGAATAATAAACAGAATATTTTTTTTCCTTATTTTTTTCAATATAAGAAAATCACGTCATTCAATACATAAAATAAAAGGAGCAAAAAAATCCTTATTAATAACAAAAATATTGCAAAACACTTAATGTAATAAATTTTTAAAAATGTGGGAAAATGGCACCACTTTGTGATTGGAATCATTAAAAAAATAAATTATTGTATATTAAAATGTTACGAAAATCATTTTTTGTATTATAATATTTTCAAAATTAATTGCTGGAAGACATCGAAATTTCATTTAATTACCGATTCATTAATATTTTAAAAAATCATTCGAAGTACATAATATCTTCTTCCAAAGCATATATGTACAAATTTAGCAACTCTAACTCAATATTTTCTCTGAAAAGTATCATATACACATTCCCCTTTATTAGTAACAGAGATGAAGACAGATAGTAATGAATGCGCTACATAGTAGCTTAAATCAGCTACATAGTAACTTAAAAGGTATGGGGAAGTAATTCTGTAAAGATCCAGACTAGGTTGTATTAAATCCATTGAGGATCAAAAACGCCTACTCATTAGTGCGATAGAGAAATTCGTCTAAGTTAATACTGTCTAAGTTAACATCATCGTGACTTAATCATGGTTCGAAACTATGTATTTATTCTACACACTTCAAAGCAGAAGATCGATCTCCTTTAAATAAATTAATCGACTGAAAGCGCATAGAAATGATGTCCGCTTAATGAACTCTGTATTTGGCTCCACTAAAAAACAAGTTGGCCTTATCATTTAGAAGCAAATATGCGCATTTATCTATGATCATCTTTATTAATAATAAAGACCATTTGATCTAGAGGTACCATATTATACTATGTATATACAGGGTGTTGCCGAACTCGCCCGACAAATTCAGAGAGGTGATAGTAGGTGTCAGGAGGATTACGAATCACTATACAACATAAGGTCCCAAATGACGTTTAGTGGGTGAAAATCGAAAAAAAAAAAGGGGGGGGAGCCCGAAAATGGTTGGAAATTATAATAAATTAATAAAAAAATAACAAATGATGTTTGAACTATGAGTTTTCTTCTAAGTGAAAGCACATTCCTGAAGGCAAATTTTCAGGTACCATGCCGATTTGATGATCCAGGAGGTCATAAATTAATGAAAACGGATAAGTAGTTTATAAAACTCATCTGCAAAAAATATTAAAACTTGAAGAAAATGAAAGCTTGAAAATGCAAGAAATGTCCTGTTCTTTCATTTGATATAAGCCTGTAGTATGAAAACTGAGGAAGTTTTAAGGTAGTCAAGAAAAACTAAAATGTGTACTAAAGAAACATCGCTTCAACATCAGTACCGATGTTTGCAGAGGGTGTTGGCAAATTCAGAAAATAAATTCAGAGAGGTGATATTAGGCATTAAGAAGAGGAAAAATTACCATGAAACATAGGGTCGCAGGTGACGTTTATTGGGTGAAAATCGCAACAACTGGCGTCCGTGAATTATTGTATGATAATGTATATATTGCATGTTTCATGATGTATGTTTTTAAAAATCTAAAAAAATAAAACTACATTCTCTATATAATCTATTTCAGGTGAGTTTTTAAATTAAATTTTTGCAATCAGCATTTTAAGATTTTTGACAACTACCTTTTTACTATACGCATTCAATTAGGCTGACATGCTCTCTGTTTGTGGAGATGGAATTATTTTTTTTTAATTTTGCATCATTCTTTTTAAAATTTTACATCACTCATCACTTTCTGGATTTTTCAGGTTTTGTGCACTTGACAATTTAACACTATTTTAATAATTTTAGAACTTACTTTTCAGTTAATAGATAATTTAATATTGAATTCGTATATGTGATAATGTCTGAGAAGTTTAGTTTAGTTATATTAACGTCCCGTTTAAAGCACCACTAGGGCTATTTTGGGACGGACCTCGCAATTTTAAACCACGGTCAGATGACGAGAACGACACCTGAGCTGACACCCCCTCTCCACACCACACCACACCAACGGGAGGACGTTTGGCCCTGACGGATTCAGAGTGCAACTGACCCCCTTATACGGCGGTTCTTCGGTGGAATGGGGTCTCGAACTTGAAATCCTACGGCTCACAAGCCGAGACCTTACCACCAAGCACCACGGCCCATAATGTCTGAGAAACTGACCACAAAACTCTATAATGTTTATAATAAACTATGAAATAAGGACCAAGAAAAAAATAATTAAAACAAAAATAATCTGTATTTTTAGAACCCATAAGAAACGTGTACTTTAAATTGCTTTAGTAAATTTATGAACGGATGTTCTCTGAATTTGTTTTACCATTTCCATTATTTAAAAACTTGTAATGACGCATTTGATAAGAATTTTATTCTTAATTGATTATAAATTGAAAGATAAGCCTAATTTTTCAAAATTAATCTAGAAAAGCAGGGGATTCCAAATTCTGGTTAGATTAAAATGATGTTATCTTCCACATCACTCCAAGATTATTTCTTAAAACACAATGATGTATTATTGAAAGTCGTGTTACATTTCGCAATTGATTTTAAATTGAATCTGCCACAGAATCTGCATACAAAAATGCTTCCTTACTTTTTTTGTTCCCTATTATGATTTTCAAAAAGATTTGAAATAAAAATCTTTATTTATTTATTTATTTATTTTTGCACACTTACTAAAAACGTTAAGTAAAGAAAAGAGTTTTAAAAAGAGGGTTGCGGCTATTAGATAATCTAATTTTTTAATGTACAATCATAGAAAAATAATTTCAAATTAAAAATATAATAGATTTTTTGTAATCTATCTTTAAAGCAATATAATTAGCTTTTTAAAGAACAGAATTTGATTTAGTAAAAATTATCATACTAAAATTACGTCATATTTCCGATTAAACAAACTACTTTCCAATTTTGGACTGTCAACTTCTTTAAACGCAATACAAACATTTTCCCAAGCATTGCATTTTATGGCTTGCACCGTTTCTATATACTTTATTTTCTCACATATAAGCCAAGTACGCCAAGCTTTGTTTTCTTCTAATCAATATTTGATTCCTTCAACGTTCTTTAATTATCTCATCGCATTTCTGATTTATGAAGGTGTCTAGTTATAACTGATTTCTTGTCTATTGGTCTTTGGATTTCATATTTAAACTATAGGTATTCACATAATCATTTATGCCCCGATTTCTCCATTTCTGGACAACAGAAAAATTCATCCGTTTAAGTTAGTATTGAATGTGTCGATAAAGTATTAGAGCATAATATAGGAATTCAAGTAAGTCTCCTCTCTTAAATTACAGCATTAATCCTTTGTTAAAATATTTAACAGAAGATATCAAAATATAAACACTTGTTAACTAACTGCAACTATATAGTGTTAGGCTTGAAAAATTTCACTACAACCCCACTTTGAGCGTTGCAACATAAACTGCCTATTTTATAACCCAAATATTTAATAGAATTTAGGTAAACTTAATCCTCCCTCTGTTTATCTCCCGATTCCTGCAGGTTGACAATCAGTCAATTTTTTGTTGCATCTTGCGATTTTTGTGGTTTAGTGTGTTTATCTTTTATAATTGCAGATTTTTATTAAATCTTACTATTATCGGGTTGCATAGAGTAACAGTTCGCTTTGTATGAAAAACATTGAACTTATTTGCAAACATCGCATCTAAATAATGATTTTTAAAAGCTACGTTGTCAGAGGGTTAAAAGTTCTATTTAAGCTTGATTAAAATTAAATTATCTTACTTTGTATGTAATTTAGAAAACTATATCTTCCAAAAATGCTAAGATCAAAATGTAGTAATTCCAAAAACTATATTTATGCATTTGTTACTTCATAAATTATATCAATTTTATTACTAAAATGTTTAAAAGGATGAAAGTTATCTTGAAGATCAAATGTAGACGACTGTTAAGATGCAACAACGTTCCCTTATTTTGTAATGTAGGAACAAAAAATTCTTTTCTAAATTCTCACATACTGAGATAATTATTTTATAATTCCATAAATCACATTTATAGTGAAGCAATATAAGTTGCCTCTCTTACAGCCCAAATATTAATACATTAGAGATTCTCTTAAAACTCCAAAGTAGGCTACAGTTCAGATACAGCAAGTTTCCACTTTATAACAATCTAGAAAAATATTTCTTCACAAAACACTAATATATTGAGATCAAAGTTTAAATATCCTACTCCTCTTTTCAAACTACAAATTATGATGTAAACTGACAGATGAAGAGCCCTCTCGGGCATCAATGACCAGAATGGTAAAAAACTTAAGTTTATGACTTCTGATATTTTATTTAATACTCCATCTACTCTTATTTAAAAAATGGAAGCCTGTCATCACATGCCATTTTATCGGATTTGTGAAGTTTTTCTGTACGTTTGGACACTTACAGAATTAATAACTAAGGAATAAAATGATGCCAAACATTTTGTTTCCTCTCATCCAGAATTTGTTTATTAATTGAACAAATA
>JAPMOR010031247.1:161380-185827 GCA_026543865.1 Argiope aurantia | reverse complement strand
ATAGATCGTGATAAGGCAGCATGGACCACATGTTAGGATGCAATTCTTCTATTTAAAATAAATTTCATGGAAATAAAAAGACATGCATTTCTATTGCTTTCAAAGTACACTGTTAAAAATAGGGTAATTGGACAAAGTAATGACAGAAAACTTTAAATGAACACATCATCTGAGAATTATTTCACCAAGACAACGCAAAATCATGCACTTCTTTAGTTACTCGTATAAATTTATTGATATTTAGTTTAGAAACAGTATTGCATTCTTCATGAAGTCTAAAGTTTGAGCTTTAAAACCATCATATATTTTTTAAAAGTCATATTGATAATTATGTGGGGGCAGTTGATAAGAACGAAAATTTCAATGATTCTGTTGTAGTCAGGTTGTAAGAAATGTTCGCAAGCTATTATCAAACAAAATGATGAGAATATCATTGATAAAAGTTCGATCTTTGTTTCAAGATTATTGCCTTAAAAAATAACTGAATTAATTTCGGACCATTAGATAATTATTCTTAGCAGTATATTCTTTGAACTCAATTTATAGATTCCACTGTTGCATTTCAAACTTTTTATCCTTTTATTTATCACTAGCTGTCTTTGGCGACCAGCCGGTTTGCCAACCTTAATGCTCGTTAAAATTTTAATAATTAAATATTTTATGTAATTCCTACTTTAATGGTTTCTTCATTAAAATATTTTAAAACTTCAAATTTCAATTCACTCATAATATTATAAAGGCCTTCAGTCATAAAGTAATATGTATCTCTCTAATTTTCTGTTAGCTCCCGTAGAATTTATGCTTTAAATTAAAGTAGAAAGGATTAATCTGCAATTAATCTAATAATATTTTTTACTGAAACAAAGCATTTTTTTTCTGTAATATGATTACTGAAAACAGTCACTGAGCATTTGAACCTTATGGGCACTAAAGAATATCTTTCTTAATTTATGTAATATCTCAAGAATTTGTCAACAAAATTTTTTCAGATTCATCATGAGCAGGTCTATTAATCAACAATGTTAAGAAAATGTTAAGAAAATAAACAGAATCGTTTAAAATTATCGATCGAAAACAGGAGAAAAAAATTACTTAAAAAACGATGAACTTAAACTAACATAAATACAATTTAATTACAAAAGCATACAACTAACCTAAAAATAATTTAAATCAATTCCGCTTCCATTGAAAATAGATAAAAACAATCAGAGCACAATGCGCATGCGTGAATTTTCAACGCCAGTTACGGTAACGCAAATGCGTGAATTTTTATACGCCAGGTGGGGTAACGCTATGCAGATTAGACATTTTTAATTTCCTTTATTCTGTGTTATTTTAATTGAAAAGTACTTCAGAATGAATCTGAAAGATCGATTAATTAACAATGTTTAATTTTAAATGCATAAAACATTAAGAAAATAAACAGAATCGTTTGAAATAATCGGCCGAAAAATGTTAACCCTAGCCTCATTACTGTTGGGGGGGGAAAAACTGAAGCTTTACTCATTTGGCTGTGGGGAAAATGGAAGATTTTTTTGGCGGGAAAGTTAGTTTTTAATTAATAATTAAAATTCCAATTAAAAATTCAAAAAAAGATACCCCAGGTGCACATTCCCAACCTCTAAGGTATACATGTACCAAATTTGGTTGCTGTAGGTCAAATGACCTGGCCTGTAGAGCGCCAACACACACACACATTGAGCTTTATTTATAAGTATAGATGAACATTCGATTAAAGGTTTTTTTTTTTCATTTTATATTTATCAGAATGATAGACTTGCGCAACCATTTAAAAAGACTTTAACATTTAATCACATTCTAATGTTTCATTAAATTTTATTGATATACGAAAATTATTTATCTAATTATTATTCTGGCTGTATTTATTCATTTCAAAAGCCGTTGTCAAGACTGTCCTATTAACAACCACATTTAATTTTTTGAAGCTAAGTGGAGTTGATATTATTTTTTAATATCAAAAGAAAACCCTTATGGGGAAGTTTGTTTACTTTTAAATATTCTGATTCCATGATTGTTTTACAAGATTCCGCCTTACAAGATTATCAGGATACATCCGTATCCTGATAATCTTGTAGGGCGGCAGATGTTATATTATCATTGCATTACGCGCAAACACTGTAGTTCTTATCACCAATTTCACATCCGCCATTGCTTGTTAAACCTGCGGACGAAAATTGTATTATAAATCAATGATCAATATAACATCTTTTAATCGTTTTTCTTTTTAATGATACAAGATAAATTGTGTGTTGTTCTCTTCTATTAACCAAAAATGCTTCTCTTTTTATTTAGCTTCGATAGCTATTTTTTATACTATTTATCTTCATTTTACTTTTAATCTATTTAAGTTGATTTTATTACTTATTTATTTAATTTATTTTTAATTTTATTAATACATTTATTTGTGAAAATGCTCCCTTTTTTAAATTTTCGTAATTAGTACGAATCCATTCGTTCTAAATGTTTTATATAAACAAAATGAACTGAATTCATCCGAGAACTAGCTATATCTAATAGCTTTTTGTCTCTTTCAGTGCATTTTAATTGAAATCAAACAGAAACTTCTTCATAGATAAAAATCAAGAGAGTCTTCTTTTTGAATTTTTCGTGAACTCTGACATAAGTAAACCACTACTAATTATTCATGAACATAAATGGGTTTGTCTGTATGACTATGAATGAAACATTCTCAATTCGAGTGGCTGAAAATTTTCTTAAAACTTTTTTTTGTTCTGAAATTTTTTTATATATTAGAAATTTATATGCCAAATTTCATTCGTCTAGTTCAAAGAGTTCTGGAGTCATCGTGCTCATAGACAGGCATAATTCCAAATATGTGTCTCTGAACATAATAGCTCAAAGCTTTTCCTGAGCTAAATAAGTGTCTGAAATGTATTAAGCTCAAGTGATATGAAAGAAAATTTCATGCAGGGTCTTTACTCAAAATTCATAGATTTGCATCAAATTATGAATGAAATCCGCTTACAGGAAGTCTGAGCGGCTGGCTGCGCGAAAACTAATAGGCAGGATGGCAGCAAAACGCCATGACTTAAATAAATGAATGACAGTTTTAGCATTTAAATTGTACATTTTCATCGAATTTTGAATCAAACCATTCAAAGAAGAAAGCATCCTTCGGTTTGCATTTTCTTATTATGTCAACCTATTAACTCAAAAAACACAATAGCTTGAATAAATGAATTTGGCATGAGATATTGGGATAAAAATAGTAATTCTATGCCAAAATGTGCTTTCAATCGGTTTGAAAAAGAAGTCTAAAATGCATTTTTTTTTCTTTAATATACTACAAAGCAGAAAATGAAAAGTTGAACATGAATGGTGTTCACAACCTTGAATAGGTTTACAATTTTTTGAGTGGGGAGAAGGTTGATAATACGAATAATAGTTGGCGAAAAAGCTTTAGTAATCACTCCTGCCGATTTAAACTTCATAAAAGTTCATGTAAGGTTCATTTTTATTATTCTGTATGTTTTCACTGATAATTTTTTTTCTGTTTTCGGTTTTATTAACGTACTGTTTTAAAGCAACACCAGTGCTATTTTGGGACGGAACTCGTCACTTTTAACCGTAGAAAGATGATGAGAACGACACCTAAGCCTCCTCCCTTCTGCAAACTTCCACACCACAATAGCGGGAATTCGTTTGGTCCCGAGGGATTTAAAGTGCACTAGACCCGCTTACACGATTATTCTTTGATGAAGTCGGATCTCTAACCTGAAATCCACAGGTTCCGAAGCCAAAACCTTACCATCAGGCCACTGCATCTTCCTCTTTTTTTTTTTTTTTTTTTTTTTGAAAATATGTTTTGATATAAAACAAAAATAATCTTTAATGTTATAATATTAGTACTAAAAGTTAAAATATTTAGAATCATTAAATAATTTAATTTCTGATTTCTGATACGCGATATTTTCATCATTTTTTGAGGGATTTATTAGTTATATAAATAAATTATATAAATAAATATATAAATAAATAAATATATAAAATATATAAATAAACTTTTACCTTACTTAATCATGAAATAATTTTCTTCTCGCGATTAAAATTTATTTTCTCTAACGCTTTTTGAATATATAACTTATAACAATTAATTGTTTTGGTTATAACTGAGTTTATTTCATTTATTAAAATAATTTGGAAGACTTTTAAGATATTAATTATTTTATTTTATTGATTTTATTGGATAAGTTCAAAACGTATTTCAAATTCTGAAAAAATTTATCCACAATTTTAAATGTTAAGAGCAGCTTTCTTAACTCTATTTCTGATCGATGTATCACATTAGTGCAAGCGGAAAGCACCGTTGCCATTTTCAAGATAGAAAAGAATACCTTAAATATGAACCTAATTCATAACGAGCGCCGATCTGACGCTGATATTTCTAATTTCCCCTGATTAGTCAGTTTTCTATTATCCTGCCGAAAAGAAGACACCTCCTGCTTTTACTAATTATGGTACGTAAATTAAAACAACTAATGAAATTCACAACTTATCTCTTCGAGTTATTAGTTTAACCCATAATTGGGGAGGATGGGGTTATTATTGTACATCTGTTTTCTTTGCAGAAATTGAATTTGTTCGGAAGATTCGGTGATTATGAAGAGCAATTAGTAAGGCTCTTCAAAAATGGTTGCCCCTGCTACTAACTTAATTATTGCACTTCCTCTGTTTTTGTAGTGATTTGCCATTATTCGAGATTAAGAAGACGGTGTGAAAAGGGTTAGAATGAGTGCCTTCATCAAGTTTCTCAAAAAATTTGCTTCTTGAAGCAATGTGAGCATGCGCAAGACAAAAGCAGAAAAGGCATCTAATCTTTGGTGTGTGCTTATATTCAGAAATTTTCCTTTTTCATCGAATACTTTTCGGATGAAGGAATGGAAATTATTTTTAGATCTAATGGGTATCCAATATTATGAGTCCTTATTTATGAATTAATGTTCTTGAGGTAAATATGTTAAAATCAATCGAATTCACGAAATATTTTAAACAATTCCCTTAAAATTGGATGATTTGTTTTCATTGTATATTAACTGATATGTTTCAGATATTTCTGTGAGTTTCTCTGAGTCCCACGAGTGGTTAGAATATAAGTGAAACTTATTTTGCACATATTTGTGTTGTATAATTTCAAGGACATATTGGGATGATCTCAAAATCACTGAATATTAAGAATTTTATTTGAATAGATCCTTAAAAATCAGATCAAGCAGTTGTATTCATAATAAGGATATAATATATGATTTGTTTGAAAATTGATAATAAAATGCATATAGGTAAAATAATATTACGTTTACTCATCAAAAAAACTGATCTATTCGATTTTTCTACTCGAATTCTACACATTCCTTTCTTGCACTACTTCAATTTTGAGGAGAACGTGTTTCAATTAATGTGCCGATTCAGAATCTCCCCAAATTTATACTTCAAATGCCAAAGTTGAGTGTCTAGAAGGTATTCACAAAAAATCTGTTCTGACATACGGACATGTTACGAAATGACAAATATCTCGAAACAGTTGCATGAATTTATTGAAATGATATTCGTGACGACCTGGCATTTATTTCTTACATCAACTTCTTCAAGGACTTGAGATAACTATTTGGTCAAATTGGTGTCGAATCAATTCGGTGTAGTTGCATTTTTCCTGGGGAAAATTCATCTCAACGTTTTGGATTAAATTATTGCATTGGCTACCCAAAATTGGCCTCTTATTTTGTAGACGAAACTGTTATCGGATAAAGAATGAACATTTTAACACCATCTCTTCGCGTTTAAATAAAAAGATATCAACTTTAGAGTAAAAGTGTAATTTGATTACATATGTATGTATGAAAAGTGTAATTTGATTTAATTATATACACATATCAATTCAAAATAAATTAATAGAATTGATTCCATACGCTTATGTACTTGAGCTGCTTTATCGATATATATATGTTGAATTTTCTTCGAAATTAAATTCTTCTTTCTTGTTCTAATAAATTTTCCTTCTTTTTCTAGGTGAGTACATTTTTGCTTGGATTGTTTTAAATAAATCCTGTGTGCCTTTTTCTAAAAGTAAGTGCCTGAAATTGAAAATTCTTTTATTTTTAATTAAATATGAAACGTGTGAAAAATATGAATGTCTTACACCATTTTCTCATTGCCAAATATATTTATCATCACACTAATAAATGATAGATTTATGAAAAATTCTTATTCTTTGGAAGGGGGTTATTCGACAATAATTAACAGTTAAAGCAATTCTGAAGGATTCTTACCATCATCTATCCGATTAAATTAATTTTTTTTTCTTTGCTTTATATTTCGCTATTGTTACAAACCTGCAATTCGGCTTCCCAGCACAGTTTATTCCATCAATAGAAAGAAAGTTTTACAGTCATCTGAATGGGACTAGCGCGTCGGAGGTCCCAGAGCTTGGCGACAAACTTGGCGACCAGTTGGTGACTTGGCGACAAATTTGGCGACTTTGGCGCCAAAATAGATAATACCCGAAACTTCGAGAATTTTCCCGATCCGTCCAGTAGGAACCGAGATACGTCTCGAACGTTCCTGATTGGTTGAGAAGCTTCTAGCCCCGCCTCCTGAGACCTATAAAAGGGGCTGCGGCTGCCAGAGAGTCAAGTCCGAGTGGGGGGACGACGAAGTCAAGTCGGACGGTGAGACGACGGAGTAGTCCGAAGACGGAGCGGAAAAGTCAATAATCCGAGCCAGAGTCGGAGAAGTAGAAGCGATTGAGTCAAGCTCGTGCTGAACTGAGCTGTGCGCTACTGTCTGCAGTAGATTCTTGTTGTATGCTGCTGTTGTATGCTACACGTCTCGGGTGAAGATAATCGTCTTCTGTGCTGTCCTGTGTGTCTTCGTGTAAATAAACGTCGTTGTTTTTATTCTACTACCGTCTGCTAATTGAGCGTTCTACACACCATATCACTCCCACTATCCAAACGAACCCCGGTAAAGAAAATTTCGCAACACTATTATTCACGACATTTTAGAGCATTTTTTTAATGCTTGATCTTTAGTTTGCAATTAAAATTTTTTATCTCGTCATTCCTCATAAACTCTGTTGGACGAGAATCACTTCTAATAAAAATTTTGAAAAAGATTCGGAATTAAAAAATCGGCCTAATATGTTGTGCATGGAATATGAATAAAAACAAAACAACTGTTCTTGCGAATGACTTCGCTTGTAGAAGATGATACTCAAAATTTCCACCGTGCATATCATGCTATAATTCATTTTAGCTTATCCAACTTCCTACAAATGATAAAAGCGGGTTAAGTTTTTTTTTGTAAAAACTAAAATTCTAAGCCGATTAATCCTATATTATCATCAAAAAATGGCAACATTAGTAAATACGGCTAGACTGGCAACTCTTCCCAGTAAAAAAACTCGACTACAATTCTTCTGCTGGTTTGGTAATATGTGGGCGAGCATTGTCCTGTTGGAAAATGACCTTGCCATGTATTTTGGCCTTATTCTGACGTTTCTCTTTCAGTGCTTTGATCAAATTAATCAACTTGTTTATTATTTTCAATTAATTGTATTAAGTGCTCGATTCAGTTCATTCTTTGTATCACATTGATGGTTTCATCCTGAGATATTTCCAAAGTATAATCTTTGATTTGTTTTTAAATTTATTTTTCTCTTCGTCGTGTATATTGAAATCTTCATTTTTAAATGCAGTTTATTTGTTTTTTCAATAAAATAATGTAACTAACTTCTCGCAAATGCTGCTCGTTTGACCTGTTTATTGGCATGTTTCATATACAAAGAAAATGTTTTTAAAATAATAATAATCGGAGATCACACGCAAAAATTAAAAAGTTGTTATCAAACCTTTCGATTGCAAATACTTTTCTGCAATAAATTTCGCGATTTATTTGCAAAACGCAATTATTATAATATGAGTTGCAATAAACTCAGCATCTATTAAAATTGGATAAAATTTAATTTTTTTATAGTAATTTTCTATTCTTCCAATGTATTTATAGATAAATATTAAATTTTAAATAAACTTATGATGTATTTTCCAAGTTTTAAATCAAAATATTTCATTTACTTTATGCGGAATGCTTTAGAATGGGAAATAATATAAATTGTCATATACGTTATAACATGATTAGAACAAATAAAGGAGATTACTTCATGCAAGAAGTATATACACATTTATATATCAATTAATGAAATATTTTAATTCAATGATTCTGAACTTGAAGATTGCACCTTTCTAAAGGTGCTCTAAAAGACACGAAAAATAAGACGATTAGAAAAAGTAATTATTAAAATAAAAGAAAGAATAATTTTTTTTAAAAAAAATCTCCTTTCAGAAGTGGTAGATGCACTTAAGAATTAACTATCGATGTTAATTCATGTAATAAATATTTAAAATACTATGATACATTCGAATGGAGGAGGGGGAGGGGGAATAAAAAGGAAATGAAAGGAAAGTGATTGTGATCATGTCATTAATATTGATAAGGAAAATTTCTTTCCATCATCTTCAAGGTTCAGAACCACTGACGTGAAACATAGAGTTAATTCATAAAAGTGCATATTCTTAATAATTCATAAAAGTATGCAATAAAAATATGTAAATTTTTAAAGATTATAGATTATAACAATGAAACTCCTGTTTATTTTCTCAGGATTGAAAAATTAAGTTGGAAGTTGAGATTTAGCAAAATGATATTACACCTGTAGAATATTCATTGATTAAAATATTAATTCAGAATATCCAGTCAATTCTGAGAAAATGACCCTCAAACTTTCGTCGTAAATCATATACCCGCAATGTAACGGGCGCTGAGTATGCAGATAACGCACAGTAAGACATTTGCTTAGAATTCATAAAATCATGGTTCTATTCTGGACAAACTTTTCTTAATTATTATCTTCAAATTAAATTAACAATTTCTGAATATTTTGAATTAATATGTTATTGATCTTTATGTATAAATAAACATACATTCACTTAAAACTCGAGTTATTATAAAATTTATTACTTATATTAAACAGATTATTTTATTATTTAATATTAAAATCATTTTTTAATTTAAAGTCATATTTATTTTTAAACAGAAAAATAATTATAAATATAAATTTAGTTGTGATGAATATTACCTATAATCACTCACATCAGAAAAATTTTTATTCAGTAATTCTAAATATTTATTCTACACCCATTAAGACTGCTTCATGAAAAATTGAACCTGAGAATCCTGATGAAATCCATGATAACTGCATCATTTAATCTCAACTTTCATATTTCCTTGTATATTGATTCTAGCACATTTGCATCTTCAGTCTTCGATATATTAGTATCATCCGTATTCACAAGCATTGTTTCTGAAGATTTTAATTATCTATATTCTGTCGAATTTAGTAAAGATTGATATAACGCTCTCCAATTGCTGCAAAATCCGAGAAGTGACTTTATTTTTCATATTTCTTTGAATTTCTTTCTTACAATTCCTGTAGAAAGTCTTCCTGCAAAAGTGCTATGAAACCCTTTTTAACCCCTATATGGTTTTATAAAAGAATTATAAAATCTTATCTTGTAAAATATTTATACCACTGGTCGTTTTCCATTAATTAGTAAATTTTGTTTTTAGGCCTGCATTTTTGTAAAAGTTCTTCGCTTATATTCTTCTTAATGTTGCTTTTATTGTTGTTAAAATCCCACTGAAAAAAACACATTCTATAAGTTCATGTTTGATTTCTATCGTTTACTTACGTGTTTAATAAATTATTCTCTTTTGTTTCCGAAATCAATGTGGTTCAATAGAGTTAGAACGAATAATTTCTCACTATTAAAATCTAAAAATTTTAAACTTTTGATTTTCTCAAGATGATAATAGTTATTTAAATTATTTATCACTGTTAAAGCAATATTTATATTTTGTTAACATTTAAAATTTAAATTATAATTGCAATTCAAATACCCATTGAATTTACTTTTGTTTGTGCATAAAAACTTAACAGCATATTAATTAAAAAATCATTTATAAATTGTTAATTCAATTTGTAATAAATATGAGAGTAAATTTTTTTGAAGAACTTAAGGATCAAAACTGGCCTCGAAAAAGCTAAGCAAAGGTCTTGTCGAATGCGCTGCCTCAACACGCAGCGATGTTCTCAAATTAATAATATATATAAACTATGCTGTACTCTTTACAATTATTGCATTTTAATATTTTTAAAAAATTAATACCATAAAAGTATATTATTATCATACTAAATCTCATTTTTTTACTCATTTCGAACTCGATTTTCCAACTGTGACTTCTTGTCAGTCTCAAGGAAGTCTTGAAATGATTCGATATGTTTTTTCTTCAGTTTCTTTCCTTTTATATAAATACTGAATCATTTTCTTCATGATCACTAAACAATTGCTCAGTTGGTCCTGATTCTAATTCACTGATTCATGAACTTGATTTTTTTTTCATTTGCTGACTCATAATTTTTAAGCATCTTCATCATTTCGAAGTTTGTTTTAGATTCATCATCTACTAAAAGTTCTTTGTTTCTTCAATAAATTCAAATGTCTAGAACTTCTTCTCTGTTTGATCAGGCTCTTCAGTTAAATTTAGAACGCATAGGCTTCTTTATTTGGCACAAAGTTTTCATCTTCTCCATCATTTGTAGCTTCCCTAACTTCGGGCTCTTTGCTTGTATATTGAATAAGCGTAAATATTATAATTATTTTTTTCATTTGCTTCATAGAAATTTTTATAGAAATATATTGATTAATCTCTTTTCTATTATTATTTCAATCATTTTGTCTAGATATTTGATTTCCTTTTTAATTTTCGGGGCTTTGCATATTCCCTCTCCAATTTTCCTCTATTTCAACTATTATAGATTCATCTGTTTGAGATCTTTTTAGAAGTGAATTCATTAGATAATTTCAAAGCCAAATCTTGATTCATGAAATAAAAGATAAATTATGGAAAAAGAATGGATTTGTAAATTAACTGATGGATCACTTTCAAATTTATTAATAGCTGATTTGTTACTTCTAAATCTATGTATGCATTCTTTTATTTCTTCGTCTAGTAAAAAGCATTACTAAAGATTCATTCATTTATGTTTTTATAATGTTCTTTTATTCCATCCATTTTAAAGTTATTTTGAATTTTATCGTCCATTGATTCATTAGTTACAGGTATGTTAGTGGTTGATTTGTTTATCTCTTCGCCTAGAGAAGTATTACTGATGATTTCGCCATTTTCCCAAGCGATTCTTTTTCATCCGCGTTCCATTCGTTGCCATACTAATTTCAGTGTTATCAGTAAATGATTCAATAGTGTTAAAAGTATTAGTACTCTTTTCGTGTATTTCATCATCTTGGGAAATGGTACTGAAGAGGTCTCTGTACAATACTTCTCCGTGGGACACTTTTTTTATTTGCTGGGCTTCATCAATTTCAAAATGAATTTCTATTCCATCAACAGCTGTTTCTTAAATGCGTAATAAATCCGTTGTTGATTCCGAAATGTCGTCATCAAAAGAAAAGTAACTGGAAGTTGCCTCATTTATCTGCTCGTGAGAATTTTTTATCTCATGCTCAGTTCCATTCATTTCAAAGTTATTTTCAATTGTATCAGTCTGTAATTCATTGGTAACAATTACATCAGTATTTGATCTTTTTATTTCTTTTTCTAGAGAAGCATTATTAAAAATTTCTTTATTTGTTTTGTCATAAAAAGTTTTTTCTTCTGGCTGAATTCTGTTCATTTCAAAATAAATTTCAATGTCATCAGTAGATGATTCGATGTTGATAAATGCATCAGTACTTGATTCGGTGTTGATAAAAGTATCAGTACTTGATTCGTGTATTTCATCACTTAGGGAAGTGGTACTGAAGATTTCTTTATGTATTTCTGCATAAAATTCTTTCCATTCGTTTCCATCAATTTCAAAATTAAATTCAACTCTATCAGTAGATAATAAATCATCACTTAATGCATCAGTAGCTGATTTGTTAATTTTGCCACCGAAAGAAGAATTGCTGAAAGTTATTTCACTTATTTCTTCCTGGGATTCTTTTAATTCTGACTGGAATATTTTTGTTTCAAAATTAATTCCTATGCTATTATTAGTTGATTCGTTTGCATCAAATTCATCAGTGATTGTTTCATTTATTTCTTTTTCTAAATAAAAATTGATATCTTTATTTATTTTCTCGTAAAACATTTTTTCTGCCTGCTTGGTTTGATTGACTTCAGAATGAATTGTGTGAATAGAGGATTGAGTGGTACTCAATGCATCAGCAATTGTTTTGTCCATTTCATCTACAGAAGAATAAAAAATAAAAATTTCTACATTTAATTTGCCATCCGCTTCCTTTTTTGGAGTTCCATTTCTTTCGAAATCGATTTCGATTATATGAATGGCTGATCCATTGATGACAAATACATCAATTTCTTTCATTTCATCCTTAAAAGAAAAATTACTGAAAATTTCTTCGATTATTTTCTCGTGCTGAAATTCATTTCCTTCTGATTTCAGGACATGCGAATTGCTGAATTTTTTACGAGCAAAAGCATTTCCCTCGGAACTTTTATTCAATATTTTTGTATAAGTTGTGTCATGCATAGTTTCAGACATTTCCTTTATTGTTTCATTGCTATTATCGTTTTCATCTTCTATTAAATACACCTTAATATCTTCATTCTCTGCTCTACTTAAAGTAACTTCCTTGTATGACGATTTGTTCTTTTTCTTATTTTTTGACTCACCTTCTTTATATTCTGCATTCTGCGATTCTTTATCCTTGATTTCCTCGTTCGTTGGTTCCTTATTTTCCAAACTGACAATCGTTGACTGATGTCTCGAAGATAAGTTGATTGTTGATTGCTTATTTTTATTGCTTGCTGCTGGTAATGTGTGAGAGTTTTCTCCTGTATTATCATTCTGGAGTTGAACTTCTTTTACTAGATTTTTATTTAATGTAAGGCTTTGGAACGATTGACAACGTTGATCCAAAAGTGTAGGTAGAGCCTGAAAATTAAAACAATTCGATAATAATCCATTTAATGCTCAGGTTTTATAATAATTAAAAGCAGTTAGGTTTTTGAGAACCACCTCCAAAATACATAAGTAAAAGTGATTTTTCAACAATGAGTTTTTAAAGTTTGAGAACGGATGACAAAAAAAAAATCTCACATAGTATTTCTTCATATTTATTATTGCTTTATAAATAATTTGTGTATAACTTATTGGAGTTTCAATTTTTAATTGTAACTTATAAGGTTAAATAATCAAATCTATAGTATTAAAATTATTTTTGATTCCCGACAATAGAAATCCAAAAAATTTTATAAATATTACAAGTTATAAAATTCTCTGAAAGGGCATATATTATCATACAATTTAAAAGCACTTTTATACTATATTACAGTAAATAAATGAATTTGGACGTGAAAAATGTTTTTTTCAAGATTCAATGGATGAATGGAAGGATAATGAATAGTTTTTAATTTGATAATGCTATCTTCATGAAACAACAATAAAAGTTATTTTTTCACTATGGAATTCATTAATAGAAAAATTTTAAAGTAATACATCGCAATATACATTATTATATAATGTGAGTCGAATATATCGATATACAATTTGTTCAGAATACAGACAGTGTTTTCCGTTATCCTTTTTCTTATCTTCCAAAAAATGTCGTGTATAGACTGTAAATGTTTTTTTTTTATAATTAACCCTCAGATACTTAAAAGCCTCGAAGCTCTGGAATGTCGGAATATTTAAATGTCCAAGACCCTCTTTTTTTCTTCTTTTAAATGAAATTATGTATTGACCTATGAGAATTCACTAGCTCACATTCTTAATTGGTTAATATATAAAAGAGGCTTAACCAATGCCAATTAGGAGAATTTATACAAGGAAATGTGTGGGCCCATTATTTCAACCGATAGAGCAATTCTGGCGAACAAACACATGCCTTGATTATTCAGTCATTTACACTTAATGAAGAGAATTAGAACCTTCTCAAGATTATTCAGATTTGGGGGGGGGGCGATCATCTTACATTGCTTGAACGGCCGTTTTGGGGCGTTTCAGTATTGCAAGATTTGAGTCAGAGAAATATGGAATCAATTTCCACTCATTTTATATTCTTCAAATATTAAGGAAGTTAATATTTCGAATGACAGGAAGGATATAATGTTAAAAATTTGAAGGAAAAAAATGTTTATAAAAAACATATTTAAAACGCCACCAATGTAATTAAACTGCAGTATATTTTAGTTTAGGTAAATAATTCAGTCATTTAATGCAAATTCCATACACATAAAATATGCACGAACCTGTTATGAATCTTGCAAAAAAAGAAAGAGGATATAACGTCACAACACTAAATAAGAAAACGTGCACTAAACACGAAAACGTGCTAAATTTTAAACACATCTGTTTTCTGACAAGAACTTTACATCACACGTAACAACTCTGATTTTCATATATTTTCCATGATTTCGTCCTCAATTTTAATACAGCTATTGAACTTAGTTCATTATAATGTTGTATTAAATTAAACATGTAATAAAACTAATCGATACAAAGTTTGAAGTCTTGGGATTAATTATTGAAATCTAGATTTAAATAATAATCTATTTGGATAAAAGTATGAATTCGAAGATAAATAAATATTAATTTTTATGTAAAAATTCCTTTAATTCTTTGTTCTTAAGCTTCTAAATAATGAAGAATTCTAAGAATACTTTGTTCTAAATTATTCTATAACAATCGATAAGAAAGATTTTAAACGCGTTTACACTTTTCTAATAGGAAGTTTGAAAATTTAATATAAAAATAATATTTTATTTGGAATTTGAATTTTTAAAAAAATGCATAAATGTATCTTAATATTTTTTTAACAAATTAGAATTCTTATATTCAATGTTATGCTTACATCATCGCCGTTTCTGTCGCTTGTACTTTCTTGAAACAAGCAGGCCAAACCTTCTTGACAAGGACATTGCAAGATGTACTTTCCTCCAAAATATTTCAGCTGCGCTTGCCGGTCATTACAGTATTGCCCTGCAGATATTGATCCACAATTAAAGTATGACAGAAAATCTTAGTTTTGAAAATATATTTTATTTTCAGACAGGGGCCTATGCATAGGTACTGCAGAACTGCAATATCGCTAAATAATTATTATTGTTCGTGTATAAATACAGTCATTAATTAACACTTTGTGCATACGCACTGTGGAGTGGCTGCATCGTCAAATTATCGTTTTTCGCATAGGCATTGTTCAAATGTAGATAGTCAAATTATTTCCGTGTACAAATAAAAATCCTAATTTATTTCATTTTATTTCTTTAATTTATAGAAAAGCACACTACTGAGAAATTTCTTTTTACGCAGTGCGAGAAATATAAAAAATAAATATTTAAAGTCCTAATGAGTAAGTTAAAAAGAAAAAAAAGTGACAGTCATAAAATTTATGCAAGAGAATATGTAGTTAAAAACTAAAACGCATTGCTATGAATACACTAAAACAGTTAAAATACAAGATTTTGCAAGCTATAGTTATATCCATTAACAATTTAATAGAATTTTTAGAACTTTCAATAATCGGGAGAATCGCACTAAAAAATGATACGCATTTGAGAGAAAAACTTGCTAAAAGCAATTTACCTAAGACATTTGTCTATTAGTATCTGAAGTGTTTTAGCCTACACCAGAGTGCAATTGGTAGATAGGAAATTGAATAGGTAATGATAGGTAATGTCTACTGAAATAGCAATTACGTATGATAGGTAATGACAGGTAATTGAATTTTTCTTTTAACATAAATATATTTTAAATGTCTTCTGAAATAGCAATTCTTCTGCGGAAGTGAGCTTTATGTGACAACTGTAATATAAATTTATGTTATATGTTATGAATGTTATGTAAATTTATATCTTATGTTATGAATGAATGATTTAAACGACAAGCAATTTTTGCTATATATGATTCGGTACTACTTTTCTAAACTTTTCTTTTTTTAAACGTTCATTAATGTAAAATGCTTGCTATTTATCTTTCAAAAGACTCCCAAACAAATATAGAATTCGTATACTTATGGACAGCCGGACAAATGTACATTATAATCGTTCACAAATTAGGGAAATCTATGATGCATCAACAACAATAGTGCATGATCTATGCATCAACAATATTGATGAATGTATCACTAAAATTCACACATCTAGCGTATTGCATTTTAGACTATAGCATTCTCATAAGTAAGAATATACATATCGACAATAAATTATTAAAGAAATTGGTGCAAACTTTGACAGAGAACAAATATTCTAATAATAAAAAAAATATGCAGAATTTCATTCAACTTGTTCATTGCATTTTCGAATAATGGTGCTTACATAAAAGATGGATGTATTCCTTTAAGAATTTAGTATAAAATTTGATGGAAATTTAAAACTTTGTTGTAAAACTCCACGTTCAAAATTTCAGTTATATTAACGTTCCGTTTGAAGCAACACTTGGGTTATTTTGGGACGGACCTCGTAATTTTGAACCGCGGTCAGATGACGAGGACAACACCTGAGCTGGCACCCCCCTCTCTACACCACACCACACCAGCGGGAGGACGTTTGGTCAGGACGGATTTAACGTGCAACAGACCCCCTCACACGACGGTTCTTCGGTGGAATCGGGTTCCGAACCTTAGTTTTTTTTTGAGATTACAGTATAACTCCTTGAAATTGTGATAGATAAACAAAACTAATTCTTTTTTTTACTAAAATGGTTTTAAAATGACGGAATGCAGCAAAATCAGGAAGTTTGAAACTTTTGGAATTATAATGTTTCATCTCAAGGAACAAAAAAAAAAAAAATTAACGCATTTTTCCAAAAGTATTATGATAAAGCAATCATTACATTACATTATTCTTAAAAAGATTACTTATAATTAAATAATCGAATGCTGAATAGATTTTTTTTTCTAAACTTAAGTGCATATTTTACCAATTGATTCGAAATTCCTAAAATAATAGAATATACTCAGTTGCATATATGCGTTCAACAAAGCTTAAATTTAAGTGGAAAAATTATTTTCTGCTTTTACTAACAACAATGCAACATCGGAAAATGCTTTTCTTTTTCTTTTCCAATGAAAATGAATGAACCTTACCTTCCATGCTAAGTTCCACACAAATCCCTTTCTGGGGCACCTGGAAAACAGACAAAGCGACGCAGCATTCATTGCTTTCACAATCTTCTTCAATGATACATGACTTGCCGTCAGCGAAATCCTTAAACCAAAATTTGAAACAATGAAAACTTAGCATATAATTAATAATATTTCTTAGTCTGTAAGATTTATTGAAATGTAACCTTTTCTATTCTAAAGGGATATGAAAGAAAAAATTTCTTAGAATTATTTCTCTGCTGTTCAGAATAGGAATAAAAATTTCAGATTTGTATAAAAATGAGAGAGATTTTTTTTGTTTGCCTTTCATTTTTTCAGTACTGTTATAATGTTAAATGTTTTTAAAATAGAGTTCAATACAATTAATATATATTCTTTTATTTAATTCGAATCTCATCTAATGCATATTCCGTTACGCCCAGTAATATATAAAATATATTTCTATCAAAATTATATAAAATATTAGTAAACAAGGTGTAATTAAAAATTTTATTTGTATTTATTTCGATTTGTTTCGTGTTTATAATTAAGGAATTTTGCGATCAGTTTTACGTCTTATATATTGAAACTTTGAATTCTTTATACTTAAACATCTGTGGTTACAATGCGGGAAATATATTTGAATATATAATATGCGTTAATATAGAATATATTTGTGAGAAAATATTTTCATAATTTAAATATCAATTAATCGAATAGGTTAGTTAAATTTAGGGGAAATGGATTTTATTGATTAAAATTTAAGAAAAATTGATTTTAAATTTCCATTTATGGTAATGAATAATAAATTAATAATTAAAAAAACAGAAAATAATAATTAAATTTAAATTATTTCTAAATCCACTAATAAAAGAATACTTTGAAAAACTGCTTTTATTAAATTATCTAATATAATATTTTGAATAGAGAATTAGAGACTGTTACAAAATAAAGTGATGGTAACAAACTATTTTTTACGCTAATGGCTCGTGGGATGGACTACCAAACTGATATCTCAGAAAAAGTGCCGACCTGCTTTCATTTTAAATGGAATTAATTCGTCACTTCGATTCATTTTAATAATATATTAAAGCCTAAAATAAAACCTTTGTTAGATGTTATTTCTTCGTTAAAAATATCTATATTCTTCAATGATTTTATTTCCTTTAATATATATATATATATATAATTTTTGATAATTAAACCTATAAAAATAGTTAAAATGCTCAAAAGGTACAAAAAAAGGCTTGGGTATAATCTCAACACGCTCATATGGATTAAAATAGCAATAGGTATCAGAAACAACATGATCTGATTAGGAAATTTAGTGCGTCAATGCATGACGTCATATCGTTTTTCCGAAAACATTTTATTGTTTGTTGTGTTTATCTTTCTTTCTATATATCTTTCAGGGCAAATTTTTAAATATAATAAATACAATAACGAAGCAAATTTCTGAAAGCAAAGATTCTAAAGTTTTGACTTTTAATATATTATACAAGTGTATCAAAGTATCCGACAAAATTAACTATACATAGAATTATTGAAAGCAATATTTTTTTAAAGGGTCCTTTATCTTACAAAAGAGTACATTTCATAATTTTATTGTATGATCATAATTAAGATGTCAAGGCCACATTGCATTAATTACGAAATAAACTATAAAACACACTGCGAATTCTTTATTTAAAAAAAAGGTGATTCTTCAGAATTCTATTTGCCTTTTGAATAGTTTTTCAATTCGTTAGCGCTTCAATTAGCGCAAAACGTTACCAAAAACGTTCTCGCATAATATTTAATAAAATTGTCATCCTCCTCTCTCCGCCCCGCTGGTGTGGGGGTGAAATTTGGAGACGGGAGTGGGTGCCAGCTCAGGAGTCGTCCTAATCATCTGACCGGGGTTCAAATGAAAGGAATTTTGCACAAAATTTAATAGAGATTTACAAATTTGGTGTAAACACTATATACCAAATATCATCCATCTAGCTCAAAACGTTTCTGGTTATCCTTTACACAGACAAACAAACATGATACCTAAAATTGTGTTTTTCAAACTCAGGGAGATTTTAAACATGAAGATTCTTCAAAATAAAGTTTTTTTAATGATTACAATATTTTATATATCAAAAGGTGAAAAGAATAAAAGAGAATTTATTTTAAAGTATAATATAATTTCAGTCATAAGATTATCAAATAAGAAATTCAATTCAATTTAATAAATGAAAGTAAAATATCAAATATAAAAGTAGAAATAAGGAATTATAAAATGGATAATATACATAATGAATAAACATTCCCTCTATAATAGCAAACTGTTAAAATAAAATAAATATTTCATTATTTTAAAACAGATAATTATATCAGTTTAGAAATTAGCATTACAATCTATAATAAATGAACATTCAAAAAAAGGGAAAATTAATAGTTTTTCTATACTAAAATCATAAAATTTACCACGAAGCACAAAAAGACAACTGACAACAGCCAGAACAACGGGACACTGTAATTCTTATCGTGCCTTACGATCATGGTGTCGCTCTTTGCACGAACCAATCATACGTGCAAACTTACGGACTTATATACCAGCGAAACTCAAACTTTATTCTATGATTGATATACAAAAAATATAAAATATATTGAAGGATTTGATTTTTCATACGTTTTTGAAGCGTTAATTACACTTTTCCTATTGTTGAGACGATTCTGTTTCCTGTTATTACAGTAATACAAGGAAATATTTTATTAAGTATGGGAAAACTGCAAGGTCATAACCTTTTCTGGAAAGTGTGCAAAACGAAATTGAAATTTTATTTATGAACATCTGGAAGGTTGAAGATGAACTTTCGAAATTTCTAGAAAATGCAATATTGATTTGTAAAATAAATAAGGTAATCTGCAAATGGTTTGTAAAACCGTTTAGATAATTTTAGATCCTATAAATAAACACCCTTAAACGCCGGGGAGGGGGTAGAATTTACTTGTACATGTATTGTTCATAATAATTTTTTTTAAACCCTTGCATCTTTTATTCACTTATTGAAGTGTGTGTAACATGATTTTCAAATAAGCCATATCATCTTAAATAACTACATCAAGCAAGAATTTTAAAAACAACAATTTGGTTGTTAGGTTGCACTCCTAACTTAAATTATACAAAAATTGATATTTAATGTGTGCTCTTTAGCAACTTATTGCTCGTGGCGATCTGTTTAGCTTCTAAATAATTTCTTAATTCTTCCTTCAAGTGAAACATATTTATAGGTCAGTTTCCAGTGAACGTTCCCAAGTCAGGTAATCTGAATGTCCGAATCATTACATTAATTTGTACATTGTACAACTCATTAAACCCTTTTACATATCACCTCTTATCCAGACCAAGGTCGATTTGACCTATAAAAAAATGACATATTCTTCCTTTATCATGATTTATGGAATTAGCTAAATATTTCAAACTAAATGATACTTAAACCAATTAAACTATCATTTAAAAAAGGTGATAGATTAATTAGTAGCTTATTAATTTATTATTTTTTCAAATCTTTATTAATACTGTTATGTTATTATGAAATGAAAAAATAATTTAAGTAATCATAATTAATATTACCAATTATTCCATCTTTTAGATTCCGTGCAACTCCTTCTTTATAAAAGCTGTCCGTCTGTTCTTCTTTTCCATCCGTTCTTGGCAATACAGCCAGTCAGATTTTCAAGCTCAACTTTAGTGCTTGGGCAATCTGAATGTTCGAGTTGTTACACTAATCTAGATATTGTGTTAAGCTCATTATAGCTCCGTTTACGGCACTTCTCCCGAGTCTACCCCAGAGGTACCACCTGTCATCATACTGAGGGTAACTCGTACTATACCCTTATTGCAGCTATCAGGGAATCGAGGGCCAACCACTATTCCACAAGAATCTCGTCCTGTTATCTAAGATGCTGCTTGGTAGGACACAATTGAACAATAAATGCAATAAAATTGTTAAAATTCTGTAATATTGGTTTCTTACAATTTTATCACCATTGCTATAAAGACAGATTATCTGATCAGTGGGCTTTATTGCATCATTAAAAAAATATCTATTTTTACATATTATGACTTTTAAAATTAATTACGAAAATCTCTATCTGAAGCATAAAAACATAGTAGAATTATAACTAATTTTATCTGTCTTTTCACTCCAATTCATTCCATTCGTAATATTTTAACAACACGCAGTTCATAGATTCCGAAATTAAAATAGCTCTTTCCTGTTAGCGAATGCCTCGTCATATATATTTACGAAATATTCATGCCCCGAGTTTTCCATACCTTCAAATTTGAAGTTATTAAGCTTTGAACAAAAGCTAATTTTCTGCCTGTTTTAATATGAGTAGGTGAACTGTGAAAGGACAAGGCGTGAGAAGTGAATCTTTTTAATGCACGCTTAGTGAATGAAAATGCACGCAAACAATAAAAATGTAATGATCACGTTCAAAATCCATGTATTGTATCCAACTAATATAAATATGAGTTCAAAAATAACAGACATATTGATTTATTGGTTGTTTAGAATGGAAAATCCGTGACTGAAACCAGCTTGTCTTCTAAGCAGAAAAAAAGTAAAAAGCACTCGTAGTCGTTCTTTCCCTTTTTAATAAAGACCTTTATTGTTTTAATAGATTTGCATTATAATGCACTTATGTTAATTAATTTATTTTAGTATTGAATAATTAATGTATGTAGAAAATATTCTGTCATTTTTTATTTATTTTTGTGAAGTGTGGGCTCCAATTTAGCATAGACGAATCAATTAATATTATGCATCAAAAATTTGATAAAAACTTTTTTAGACTTTTGAACGACTGTTTTTTTTTTATCATTTTAAAAATTTCGGATTTTATTAAAAAAATTATTTTATTGTTTTAAAATTAATTAAAACAACGAATAATTAATTCAAGTCAAAAATAAAATTAAACATTAACAGATTAATTTGAGGAATATCCAAAACATTTTGTTAAGGACATTTTTTATCGATCAGGACATTGTTATAATATTATGCTTTATTATAAAATAGAGAAATCTAATACTAAATTGTGCAGTAGATTTTGTATAAATGAATGAGATGAAATAGAATATTTAATGATTCATATTTATTACTCTTTTCATGTAACATTCTACGTCATTTTAAATTTATTGAATAATTTATTAAAGCCTTACATTCTTTCATTTCTTCCTTGCTTTTAATTAAAGCTGTCTCTTTTTACTAAATAAAAATTTTATAATAATCCGTATTTTCCTTTCATCTAAAAGACGGTATTCAATAAGTAAGCTATAAATAAAATGGTTTTCTGGAGGCTTAAGAAATGGTTAAGGTTTAAAGTTAATAGTTAAAAAGAGATGAAAGAAAAGATGTGTTAAGTATTTAAAAATTGAGTTTCAAGCCCTGAGAGATGTGAGCTTATAATTTTGCACAGATTAAAAACATTTAATATAATAAATCTTACATTTTACACTTAAATTAGTTAATTTTGATTAGCAACTATCATATTAGATTTTTTAAATAAATTATAAATTTTAAATAACATAGTTTTACTAAAAGTTAATAAAATTATATACAAATAAATGCAATTGACAATTTATTTCATAACTGGAACGATTTAAAATGTGCTGTAGTTTCTTTCCCTGATAAAATACGTATTTTTAATTTTAAATAAGTTTAAAAATCTGACCTCTTTGTAATTTCAGATTAATATGTGGGATAAAAAAATTTGTAAGTATTTATTTTGAAGCCAAGCTAGAAATAAACTTTATTTGCTACTTTCTATATTGTTCATAGATTTTGAAAGAATATAATGGGAACAAATGCTGCTATAAAAGTAAATAAGATGCTATTTCAAACTGATAAAAACGTGCGTGTTTTTATCGATCTTCAATATCTTCTTCGATAATTTCTCCACCGGGTATCTTCTCTTCTTTGATGAGAATTTCTTTGGTAGCTCCTGCTGGTCCAGTTTTATAGCATTTATTCATGAAAAAGAAAATATCAATGTCCTAAAACGAGATAAATTTATTAAAATGAATAATTTTAAATATTATAATGATTTATTTTATAAAATTAATGTGTCGCAAAAACCCGCTATCATTTTAACTGACGCTATATCTTAATGTTTATTAAAATATATCATTGCACTGTACAGAGCGCATGCTTTGTTAGCTATCTTTATATATTTTGTAATTCTTTCGTGTAGAAGCCAGTATGAGTAGTCTCTCACCTGCTCTCAAATATGTCGTTTCTGTATGGTTCAACAATCATAGTTACTCTCATAAAATTCTGTAGGCCAGTGTGGTCATTCAAAATGATTGTGTTGCTCTTGATATGTTGTGATCTCAACGTTCTAGTCAACAATCTTACGTTATATCTCACCATCTTTTGCTCTTTGGCCATTTAAGGATATTTTCATTCTTATTTATTGAGTTTTGCATGCTTAAAATTGAAAAAATATTTGATTTCCCATTCTAAAAAAATATAGGCGCTTTTTAGCAGAGAACTCGGCTCCAGCCTGTGGTTACTGTACATCATTTCAATCCAGCAAGGAAAATATTGGGTTGTTCAGAAAGTAATTTCGTTTTTTTTTTTTTTTTTTTTTTTTTTTTTTTTTTTGTGGAAATGAAAGACAGTTTTCGTATAATAAACAAATACTTTATTAAATTATATATTGGCCGTTCTGGTCCATCACCTGTTGCCATCTTTCTGGTAGTAGCATCATTCCACGCTCATAAAATGTTTGGTCTTTGCTGCCAAAAACCTGATCGAGGTGGTTTTTGATCTCCTCATTTGAGGTGAAATTTTTACCGTCTAAAACATTTAGCGAACCAGTTCTGGCATTGGCGTACTCTCAACACACCTTCTCCATACACATCGGTCCATTTCTTTCTGGATTGAACAGCATTTTTACCCTTTCTGTAGTAAAACAGTAAGATATGTCGAAAATGCTGCTTATCGCTCTCCATATTTAAAAGGGCACCAACCAAAAACTACTGCGTAGAATGAATTGGAATTTTTCACACACAAGCCTTTCTATATGAGCTCTCAAAGCATATAAAAATGATACGGCTTAAATGTGAAGTTGGGTGCAAAAAATACAATTAAATCCTCTGTCGGGAAAAAACGATATTACTTTCCGAACAACCCAATAGATTTCTTTAAACAAAACACGCTTGTGTGTGTGTGTGTGTGTGTGTGTGTGTGTGTGTGTGTGTGTGTGT
>JAPMOR010031247.1:135767-154653 GCA_026543865.1 Argiope aurantia | reverse complement strand
ACTTAAGAAATATAAAAAAAATCACCTTTGATTAATCAGTCGCTAAGTAGGGTACATTCAGTGCAACTAAAATGAAATTACAAAACTGCAGGGAAGATTCCGATATTATAATATTTTAAATTTAATAGATTTGTTTTTTATTGCTATCAAATGAGTTGAAGCAAAAGATTTTTGTTAATTAATGTTTTTACGATGGTGCATTACGATGATGACACTTTGCATTAACACATTAAAATATTGTGTACTCCATTAACTATCAATTTTCCCCTTTTCATTTATTAAATATTATATTAGTTAGATCTAAATTTAATATTATATTAGTTAGATTAGTTTAATGACTTTTTAAATATTTTAGTATGTAGTAGTGTCATGAAAAAAAAATCCCTATTATTTACACGAAACAATTACATATTGAACTCAAAATCTCATATTTTTTATCATGCATTTTATTAAAAATAATAATTTATTAATTATTTTTCCATAATTATAGATCTATGTTTTAATATTTTTAAATCTGTAGATACATGTTTTCTATGCAGACATTTTTTGTATGAAATATTTTTAATGATGAAATATGTAATTAACGAGAGATAATTGATATAATTAGGGAATTACCAATATTCCAAAAATTATCAATCGAAAGTGGACCTGATTTCATATTACAGATCTTATATCTGTTAATTTATATAAAACTATATTTTTAGATATTTGTTAGGCAACAAAATAATTTTGCCACATTAGAAGAATTATCTAATATTAATAAATTAACCAGATTTCATACCATGCAAAGGATCAGAGTCCCACCAGCAATCATCCACTTCATTTTATCCGGATACATTGTCACCAAATGCGATGTATTGGTGTGACTGAGTACCTTTTCACGTCTCCCAAGACTTCTTTCTACAAGTACTTAAACTCTTGTTCGATGCACGATCTGAAGATTTAAAGCCCTTGCAATGGGATACTTATGAAAAAGCTGTCAACGCTCTTTTGATTTGCTGCTAAGCTGAAAAAACACGACGATTTTTATTGCTTTTGCCTACCTTAGAAATACATAAAAGAAGGTGAATTGATCCCAATTGAATATTCATTGTCAAATTTATGGGGAAATGGCTGTGTTATTTGTTTCGAATTTCTGTGGAAAGTATTGTGTTGTTTTTTAGCATGGATATATTCTTTTATTCAGTGAAAACTTTTGCTATTTAATTTCGCAATTATTCAAATTCTCAACTCTTTACTATTAAAATTTTTCATTTAGAAAAATTGAAAAAAAATTTATAAGTCAACGGTTTTATTATTACAAAATTTAAGACTATTAGTCCGTTTTGAAGGCTATTTTGATTAGATTTAAAAACTCGGCGCAACCTCCGAATTAAAATTTTTCAAGTAATAATTTGTCAAATTTGGCATTAAAATTAACAGCTCTAACGATTTAATATTTACTCCGATATTACTCTAATAAATTGATGCTGAGTGTTAATTGCCAAACTAAATGGTTATGATACTGTGAATGTTGTTCATAGTACATAACATTCAGCCGAATGCTTAAATTAATCATTATGTGTTTTTGTCAAGAATGTTTGTTCCTTAATACATAGTCATTCTTTTTCTTTAAAATTTTGTTAACTAATTTATAATTTTAAAGGATATATTTAAAGTTTCTTTTATATAAAATTTTTAGTTTGGAATATAATTTGCTTCTTTATGGTCTTTGATCTCCAACCAATTACTTGTATATATATATAGTCATCTCGAGTAATATACCATAATCTACTTTCTAGTGTATTCACACAACAGCGAATTTTATAAATAGCTTCGTCATATAATGAAGAAAATGCATTATGCATTTTGGAATTGTATACAGTATTGTATATAAGACTTTTGGGTTTCAATACTTTGGGTTAGTGTATCTACCATGATCTATTATATTTCATTATCTAATTTTTGCACCTTCTGCCCGTATGGTTGGCTATACATGAATATAATCACAGACATTCATTAGAGAAATAAAGGAAAATTAGAATGGATCCAAAGCTTCTCTATATAGTAAATTTACCCCATCTAGTTTGTCACGTGTACAGACAGTCAAACAATTAACAAATTGGATCCAAAACTGAACCTAGATTTACATTCTGTTGATAAAACTAATTGCCATATTTTATCTACAATAAAAACACAATAAACAGATATTTGAGTTATTGTACTCACGCATGTAATTCCAAAAAGATTTTTCAAAAGGTCTGAAACCTAGGCAAATACTTTTTTTTAAATTCAAATGTAATGTTATTTCGATCACATTGATTTGTAATACAACAAGTTCTGATTAAATTTAGTTTAAAATATATGACAACACTAGATCATCATGAAAACCAAAAAAATGTCCAAACGATATTCGTTCTCTTTTTGGCTAGGAACTATCGATGTGAACAAAAGTAAATGAAATATTAGAAATAAGGAAATGAGAATACTACAAGTAAAGAAAATATTAATTTTATTGGAGTCGTAGAAGTACTTATATTATATGCCTGCATACATCAATATTACATACTTCATCAAATATTTTTCTCTCCAAAGTAGCTTTTCTTTTCATGTTATGTCACTTAGAAATCTAGATGTAACTAATTAGAAGAATGTCGTCTGCTGCTAAATTAATCGGAAGTCTCAATCTACAACCAGAACTCTCTGTAAAAGGCATTTTTTCATTTATTTATTACTCTTAACTATAAGTTACAAAAAAAATTATGATAGTGCTAATGTAATGATCATAACTATTTGCATTGTAGTTTTTGTTTCTTTATTGCATGAATTTCTTTTCAAATCTTCAGCAAAGGAACTGTGTAGAAAAGACAAATTAACCCTTTACACTCTGATGCAGCTTCTCACTCACCATTCAAGACGGTGCATCATTTTAATGTTTTGTTTATTTATTTATTTATTTTTAATTTTTAAAAATACTTGCAGAGTAGTAAGAAGATGGAAATTAATCAAACGGGAGAATTCAACTTAAAGCAATTATACATATTTATTTTTCGGAACAATAAACCGTATTAGGTGAATAATTATGCATCGAATTAATTTTCCGAGTGCAAAGGGTTAATACATAATATCATCGACAAATTACAAAGCTACTACAGGATTGCAATTTGTAGCGGCAACTTTAAAACATGAAATATGAAAACATTTCATTTTTTTATGTCACAGCTGCTCTAGCATTAAACTTTTTACGTATAGGCACTGTCCAGCAGAAGTCAATAGTTGATGCAAATATCATCATAGAGAAAAACATTTTTTTTGTGAAAGCCACCAGATTTCCAAAAAATATTATAAATGTTATAGAGCTCGTATACCTGCTATTTTGGGATCAACAGATGCGCTTACATGGAATGACGCAAAATTCCAATGAAGTTTTGATGATTTGCTCTCTAATATAGTTACAAAACAACATTTTATTCAGCTTAAAACGCTTCATTGGAGGCCTGTGCAGTTATTCATCAGTTGTGTCTGGTATATGTGGTATAAAAAAATTTCAATGGCATATTGGCAGTTATACGCGAGAAAATTTGGAGTTGTTTGATTATGGGCATATTTGCAGTTAAAAAAAAGAACGATTTAACACGAGAAAAAGTTAGCAGAAAAAAATACGAGTTCTTAGAAAGAAAAGAAGGCTTGATGTATGAAGAAAAAGAAAGTTTAACTTATAAGTGCTGGTAATTTTATAGTATTTTGTAACTATGAAAGTTATTTCTTGAAGTAATAACTACAAACTTTAAACGCGCTTTTCTCAAAATTATTTTTTCAATAAATTGTTATAATATCTCCAATACTAATTAAAATTGTTTAATGTAAATTTTAGGGATTGGTTTGTCTACCTTTACTGATAGATTAAATGAAAATAATTGATGTTTATTAAATGCTTTTTATTTATAACCTTTATATTAGTAAATATTTGGAAAATGTGTCAATTTGGAAATGTACATATCATAATATTTATATTATGACATATAAATCATTATAATATATTTATATTGTTATCAGTCTCTTAGCTTTTAGTTCATTCTGAAGACAACTTTATTATGTGTCCAATATGTATAGGAAATTATTATTATCCAATTAGAATTTTGGGTACAATATTAACCATTTTTGTTGAAATTTACTTCAAATGAGTCATTTAAAAAATAAACCACTAATATAAATTTGTTTCTAAATTTTTATAGCTTTTATTTTACTGTTTGTCTCGAAAATACCAAACACAAATTTAAAAAAAAAACCTTTTTAAAGAATGATCCTGAACTTTGGCAATCATCTGATTTTGCAAAAACAAAAACGGAGAGTTAATGTAACTTAGTAGTAGAAACTTATGTATTGAATTTTTCATTTCGTTACATTTGCACTTCTTTAAACGTTTCTTCAATTAATAAATGGCGGGCCGCGGTGGCCTGGTGGTGAGGTTTCGGCTTCGGAACCGGAGGGTTTCAGGTTCGAGACCCGATTCCACCGAAGAACCGTCGTGTAAGGGGGTCTGTTGCACGTTAAATCCGTCATGACCAAACGTCCTCCCGCTGGTGTGGCATGGTGTGGAGAGGGGGGTGCCAGCTCAGGTGTCGTCCTCGTCATTTGACCGCGGTTCAAAATTACGAGGTCCGTCCCAAAATAGCCCTAGTGTTGCTTTAAAAACGGGACGTTAATATAACCAAACCAAACCAATCAATTAATAAATGATGTTTATCCATTTTCAATGCTCTGTTCATATCCATCGATTCTGATAAGAAGAAAATCTTTATTCTTTTGGGATTTTTATTGTTTTTTAAATATTCTTTGTTTTAGTAATTTTTGCAAATTGCAAAAAATAAAGCAGATTTAGATAGGAGAAATAGGGTAGATGCAGTATATTTCTTAGTTTTTACTAAATATTGGATTTATGCTGAAATTACTTCTTTCGTGGCAGTGACGATATGTAACACCAAAATTAATTTTTGGGCATGCCATTATTGGCACCAAAAGCACAAACTTTTTTTTGGATATCTGATACTTTGTGTTACGAATTATTGGTTCGTTTTATGTGATTCAATTAAAGAATAATGCTATTATGATTAAATCATGTATTTTATCAAGGATACTTCTTTAATATGACAGATAGTATTTTTGCTTACAAAAATTACATCTCTTACGTCTCCTGGCACAAGATTCTCAACTATTTTTAGAATCAAGAATTGATACTAAGTGCCAATTAAAACTGCTGGTAATTAATTTTAAACATTTTTTTCCCACACTTAAAAGTCCTCACATTGGAATATTGTGCTAGATGGGAGCTTTCTGAGGTTATTCCCTCAGAAAGTTCGATACATGTGCTGACAATTAAAAGATATGTTAATCATCCTCAGAGGCACTGCTTATAGAATGAGTAGGAGTTCTATTATGTACGTGAATACAATTTTCTTAAATGACCATCTTGGAGACTTATTTATTTTATACGCCGTGAAAATATAGATAGCAAATATAGAAGGAAAAAAATTCCGGAATTTTTCTTGTATTCGCATTTCTAGTGTCACAGTTCTTCGAAATCTTATATAACAATGTAAATTTAATTCTGCACCAAACAGTACTTTCTATGCTCACTTATAAAGAAATCCTATATTTTTTTTCTTCAAGTTGAAAATGTAATATAAAGATCAATATATGCAAAAACATTCTTCCAAAATTCGCGGTACTCTGGTAGCGATCTAAACTTTGGAAGAAAGGATCTCAAATTCGTGTCTACATTTTATGAAAGATTCATCATATATATTAAAAGGAAATGTGCTAAATGCATTGACAGGTTTATCTGATGAAACGTACTAACGAAACGTGCTTAATCTATAGACATCTATTAAAGAAGCACGAGGTTGTTAAAAAGTAATTTTTATCTTCATTCTCTTACACGATACTGAAGTTCGAATCGCAACTATATACAAACACACAAAAAAAATTAAATTCCTTTCATGTTTTAGGATCAAGAGATCGGAAATTTATAATTTTAACTGAAAATTAAGATAAATATTAATAATATCCTTTTAGATAAATTTCTTTTTTAGAAAATTTTCTATCATTTTTCCAATTTAACATTAAGGCATAGAGTCTTGTGATAATTCCTTTGTTTATCCAAAGAATTATCTTAAGCCTTCCACGATATATTTTACCTTGGTTTATACGTGTCCTACAGTACAATGGACGTCTGAATAAATTCGGTGAAACTGAAGTGAGATAATTAACTCTTGTCTGGCGTTCATCTGACATAGACTGCTCTCCTGCTTCATGAGCCGCCAACCAATTTCATGCTTCCTCGATGCTCGCTACATTTATTCCACAGCTTACATTAGCGGCTAAATCCACAAAGGGTTTGGGTTACACAAGCCTCAACCGTAGCTTGATGTAGGAAGATGGTGAGTGGAGATGTGGTTTTAACAATACGGTTGATTAAGTATAAAACGTCTGACAAAGTCGAATAAAGATATAGATTAGCAATACCACCTAACTTCGGTAAGGCTTTGCCGAGTCAAAATTCTAACGCATGAACCCAATGAAATATAAATTGCGAGGTACTAGAGTGAATTGAAATATCAAAAGGAGGCTAAAGTGACTAGCTGGTTCGGCTCCCTGTAGATTTATGATATTACTGCACTTCATAATGAGCGAATTCCATTTGGCTGAACTATTCATTTCGAAGAAGTTTCAAGACGAATAATTCATTCGAGAATTATTTTGTTGTTGTTGATTGTGTAGTGAAATAGTTAAATTTAGGAAAATGCTCAACTAATAAATATGTTAAGGAAAATCATTGATTAAGGAGATGATTTCTAGTTTTCCTAAACTTTCAACTCGTATGCGATGGAAAAGCTTTCAAAGATAAGACTCTTCATAAGAAAGGTATAATTTTTTGGAATATTATTGTCATAAAAGGTTCAAAAAATATGACAGTAATTTAAATCTATTTGGTTTGGCCACTGTAGAATTTTTGTCATGCGTTCATGAGATTCCATTGGATGCAAATTCACTACAGTAAAAGATGTCTTGGTTAAGGAGGGGGGATGTGCTGCTGCTTTTAGAAGCGCATCGACTATAAATAGGTAACTAAATGGCAGTATAAATATATATATATTATAAATAATCATCATTTCCTCCCTTGTTCTGTCAAAACCTGTTAGTTTTTTATGGGACTGGATTTTGAAGGCCATCCTATCCCTAGTAACACAAAATGCCCAAAGATACTGTTACGATATCTTCAGGATATTGTCAGGTATTCAAAACGTTGAACGTCATCCTAGAACATACCATCTATATGTTCTCTTTGATGTTGTTTGATACTTAAACAATCTATATCTTACAATATCTTGTGCTAAAGGGAACACTGGGCCAATACCTTTGTCTTTCATATGCAGACGAAAGACCAAGATACTTGTGAAAATTCAAATTTTTTCTTTATTTACACAAATTCGTCTTCAAATGTTCTGAAAAATATGAATGAGTGATGAAAAAAAGTTGTATTATCTTCTGCTGATTATACAAACCTTTTGGGGTTATTCAAGAAATCTAGAGACTAGAGTTAAAGAGGTTTTTAGTGTCTAAAATAATTCAACTCAGAATTTCAATTAAAAATATTTTTTTGGCTTCGAATTTTGATTCGTGATTGTCGTATTCAAAGCTGTGGAGTGGACAAATTAATAAACCTCACTATCTTCTCGCTAGGATGTCTGTAATCTTGAATCTATTTTTTAAAAACTAGGCGTAATATTTTATGAAATGGTTAGTGCACTAGCGAAAACTTAGTTTGTGTACGAAAATAGAAATATCTATCATTTTTTGTTTTCGTTTCTTTTATGACACAAATTTTTTGTCTGATTCAAAACGCGCGTTTCGTTTAGCTAAGTACTTTCATTTTATGATAATGTAGGTTTTGTTTTAAATTATTTTCAGAATCATTGTAAATAAGGAAATCAACTAATATTTTCTTGTAGATATTCATAATTTAATCCAACAATAGGCATCTTACTATCATTAAGGAAAAGCCAATTTTTTATTCGCAGCTGTTGAAATAGATTTTAATAATGTACATAAAAACAGTAGTATTAGTAATTTCATTAAATAAGTTAGAACATTTTTTACGAGATATCCTCATCACATGATATGAATGCAAATGGTATAGACAAAATAGAGTTTAAGCATAGAAATTTCCTAAAGAACAGACCTCTATGACCCACAGATTTTAAGAAAAATGCTAGAGAAAAGTATGGCATCATATTTTCCCTCGCATTTCTCTGGAAAATTATAGGGCGTAGAGGTATAGTTCTTGGATATTTTTATGTACTCCAAACAAGGGATCTGGATATACAAAATTTGGATAAACTTGATGAAATAAGAATCAAATCTCTGTATTCAAAAATACCTTTTAGCCATAAAAAAATATATGGCAATTAATTTTCTGTTATTGAATAGATAATCTTTTGGATCTTAAATAGTAGAAACAGCTACTTTGCACAACAAAAATTCCTGGAATTCCATCCGAAAATGGCAAAATTTTGCTAAATTTTTGATTCATTTAATTTTTTTAAAAACGAGAAGAAATATAGAAAATGTATATCACCATCCTCTAAAGTATATAATTAGCAAATTAATTAGCTCTAAGTTTAAAGTCAACACCTGCAGATGCACGCATGTGCTCTTTTATTATATCTCTTATTAAAAGATGGCAGACATTCAATTTTTATTGGAACTTTTAATATTTATTTTAAATAACGTTTTGTTTTAAGTAGTTTATAAAAAAAATTTGAAATAACATGGGAAATAAATGCATATTTTATTGGTACAGAACATTGTCAATTCTCCAGAAATATTCTACTAAAATCAGAATCAACTGACATTTGAACAGTGAATAACAGCAAAATGAAACGTTATTATAATTTCTTCAAATTAGTATAATTTCTGTCTTTTTTCCAATAAATTATCCCCCGGTAACTGATGAAGGATTTTCACTTGTCGTTGTGACAGCTGTAGACGTAGTTACCGGAGTAGTTGTAGTTATTGGAGTGCTGGCTGTTGAAGTAGTTGTTGATGCGGTTGTCGAAGTACTGCTCACAGTGCTTCTAACGCATCTTTGCGAAAGAAAAGACTGCAAAGAAACAAGAATAAAATAAAGTCCAGTGAAATTTAGTTACTTAGAGAAAAAAAAAGAAGAATCAAGGAAAAAGAAATTATGTAAAAAATAAATCTGAAGACATCGATTTTTATTTTTTATTTTTTATTTTATGGAACATCAATTCAAAAGGATCATTAAAATTCACTTTGAAACTATTGCAAAAATACAATTTATGAAATCAGTTTCATTACTTTAATGTCTGAATACAACATACACATTGTGCTTCAAGGTGATTTCGAATTCCTTCAAGAGCAAAATAACTATTTATCCAAATTATCACTGATATTGTCTTAACTGAATTATCTATACTTTTATGAATAATTTGCTAATGTGGCGAGAATAATTCGTTTTTATATTAGAATTTTTCTAAATGGCAACAAAAGCCGAAAATAAACAAGAAAGCGCCATCCAAAATGCTTTTGAGATTTTTTTTTCCCCACGTATACAAGGTGGGAAAAAAGTAGCACGCATTTTGCTGAAGCATCAACTGTTGATCAGTATTAAAAAATTTTATACTAATTTGAATTTCTTACTATTTGGTGTAAAAATAATGGTAAGTATTTGAAATCATGTTCGTAAAAGCAGACTTGCTGTGGTTAAAGCGTTATTTTTTTTTCTTTTTATCCCTATTTAACAGGATCCATAAATTTGAGATAGAACATATGGAAATCAGGAATAATCCGTCATTCATAGAACATGCTTAGATTTTTAAAAGAAAAAAAATGTTATGAAGATATGACCTAGGAATTTCAAAAATCTAGAATCATAGTTTCAAATAATTTTTGAAAAATAGGCAATAAGTTACTTGTAAATTTCTATCATAAGATGTTTTCGATGAATAATTATGCTTTTATAGTTCTATAATACAATATTTATTATGATAAACAATTAAAAAAAGATTTTGCTGAAGATAGAAATTATCACCACTGTTTCGCCATTGAACGAAGTAAATTTCGCAAATATAAACATTTGCATATAAATAAATTTGTTATTAAACAATTTATGCTGTCCCACGGTGGGGGGCACCTCATAATTTAAGATGAGAAGCATCCAGCACGGTGGTTGGTTCTCACCATCCTAGTGGGTACACGAAAATGTGGAGGTCTGGCGTCTGCCATCGATGACGGGACGTACTCCCTTAGGGAAAGATTCTGCCGTAGCTGATGATGGCCCTTAGGACTCAACTACAGTTTCCGCCAGTGCTGCTGTTGCGGCTATCAGGTCATTCAAGTTTTTTCCTGTACCTTCAGGTGGGTTGGAGTAGCCAGTTTGGGGTGGTAACAACTTATATTGGAGAAAGCCAGTCAGATACTCGTATTTTTAATCAAAAGGATTTAACTGATATTGTCTCATGACTTAGCTTATAGTTTCATTTCTTTATTCGTATTCCTTTGATAATTTTTAGAATTTATATTATTAATGGTTATTTGATTTTTCTTCTTTCAAAATATTTACTTGGAATCTATAATTTTATAATTATACTACTATATGAATTTTATTTCTTTTTAAAACCATTTTTATCTGAAGTTTGTCTAGTAAGAAATAGAAGTAAATACGTGGAAGGAGATTATTTATCCCTGCACCTCTTCATGAAGTATCATGGAACTTTTCGAATGTATTCATTTAAGAGGATAATAAAAATTACAGATTGAATTGAATTAAAATATGACTATTCCGATTACTGTATAAACTATGTTGTTCCAGCCATATTCTAATGCTCTAAGTAACTATTCTTGAACGATTCAACTTTAAGGCATGTCATCTAAATGTCATTAACTTTTATCATTGCTATGCCTCATAGTGGTAGCATTTGCATTTGGAAACTGTCGATGTAGTTTAGTTATATCAATTTCAACCTATACGAAAATTATTTTAAGACAAATATAGTAATTTTCTGAACTGCATGGGAAAATGACACTACATATCAAATTAGATCTGTTTATTTTATGGTGTCACTTTTAGTAATATGATGTACACTGGTTTGTTCGTCCGGAATTAAACTGAGGGGCCAGTTTATTAAAATCTTAACTTAAAATACAAATTTTCTTGTTCACCTGTTTTTACTATTCAAGCTTTTGTGTATCTTATGGTCACAAGAGTAGAAATGATTGTTTTATTTTGCTTCAAAAGAGAAGTATTACTTCACTAATTGCTGTGAAACTGTGAAAAAAAAAAGATTTAAAAGTTGACTTTATATAATTCATACCATATAAAAATATTATGACTGTCCGACGTATCTGAATACCTGGTTGTCGCAGGTAATGCAACACGTGTGCTCTGATCTACACAATGTTGCTCTCACTATGAAATAGTCATGTATAAAATCCACCATCGTGCAAATCTTATCATTAAAGAGGACAATCTCTATCCCTGTACCAAAGAAGAACTGAAAGTTAGACAGCTTCTCACTCATACGATTACAATGTCTCCCGTAAGGAGGAGGATAGAGTAACTACATAAGAGTAATTTCATTTAGCTGAATGATAAATTTTATACTGAATTTTGAGATTTTTGTCTTCGCTGAGTCGGGCCAGGATAACCTGGTTAGCAGGACGTTGAATTCGCATGCTTTGGGTTGTGAGCTTGAACCCCGCCTGCTGTAGACTCTTCGTGTACATGGTGTCTGGCGCACGTATAAATCTATCGTAACCACAAGTCCTCCAAGTCGAGACAATACCACTGAGGATTTTGGATCAGAGGTGATCGTTCTCCGATTCAGGTCTAAATTACAATCTGTGAATGAAATGTATGAATGAAGTTGGCCACTTGAAACGGGCTGTGATGCATGAGTAGCTAAGACGTACTCTTGGCCTTAGATGGCGCTGCTGAAACAAGCGACACTAAAACTCGGCTTAAAATCGCTGACTTCGTCAGCGAGCTTATCTATAACAAATTCCGTAAACAACAACAATACATTGTCAGAGATCAGATATTTTTTTACCTGTCTGAATCTTCCGATATTTTCGCAACTCAAGCCTGATCTGCAGGGGCAGCTTCGAACATATTTCCCCCCATATTCTTCCACGGCTAGATCTTCGGGAGTGCAGCGCTCGCCTGAAAGAAAAAAATATAAAGTAGGGTGCATGGTGTCGTAAATATTCAGTATATGTTTGACATCAGTGTACTTAAAATCTTTTCTAGATATATGTTAAATATTCATTTCAATTTTTTAAAGCCTTGGAAATCATAAATAGAGATTAATGGCTAATAAATAGAGATTAAAACAATATTAAAGGATTTGTAGAGAAAAAGATAGTGATCATAGAAACATTATATCTCGTAAATGTGCACTTTAAAACACGGGGAACGAAAGTTATTAGAAAGAATTATAATTAACATAAGATAAGAACAATTATGTTTTTTTTAAAAATATTCATTGGTTATACTCATTTACGGGCATTTATATTAAGCGTTGATATGTAATTACACGTATATATCATGTGACAATCTTATTAATTTTTCACTATGACTGTATTTGAAATGTATGATGATTTAATTATGCTTATGCTAGGAAAATTATCTCCTATCTCTTAACTCTCTAGTCCTATCACCGACTGCCTTTCAGTTTCAAGACTTTCTGGCGACAGTGATTCCATCGAGATTAAGCTTTTTAAATCTGCTGTATTTTTCTCTATATCGCTCTGAAAGAAAGTTATGAATTATAATCGCTCAGTAAATGAAATCTTAATTCATACTACAGATTTCTAGTTCCCCATCTCCAGATTTCCATACTTCAAATTTGTATTTCCAGCAATGCTTGTAATCTAGGGAAATCATTCGCGTATTGATATCAAAGGTGTGGCCTTGTTAATTACCTTAATTGATGAGGAAAATATTAAAAAAAAATTTAGGAAACCATAAATATTTTTTTGAAATTGTCATCTGCTTTCAAAACTGATTGTTCTTTTATATCTAAAGTTTAAAAAGAGATTACAAGAAATGTCGTTATTAAAACTTTCTTTTTCCATATTAATATAAATTTTTAAACAAAAAATACTATCTGACATTACATCTCATAGTTTTTTTAATGTTTTGTAGTTAAAAGTTGTACATTTTTAAAAGCAATGTCATCTTTCTCTTACGATATATTTGGTGTGTATACTCAACTACACCATGATGTTGAAACCGATTGTTTTTTTTTTTTTTTTGTTTCGAATTCATTTTAGAATGGAACAATAAAGAAAAGAAAAACCATGTCATGTTTATTTGATACCATTGTTTTCGATTCTGAAGAACTTTAGTGAAAACGAGCTAATTTGAAGGAAGGGAGAATATGCATTTCTTTAGTGTTTTTCAATTGATGTGTTATTCCTCTGTTTTTGAAAGTTTTTAAAAACTCACCAGAATTCTTTTCTATCAATGTTAATGAAATTTGATTGTCTTTTTAGTATATCAAAATAATTCAGTAAAAAAACTCGTTTTCTTACCGAATGAAGACAATCTTCTACATCTTCCCCTTCCAATTAATTGCAGACTTGTCCGCGCCAAGCAGCACTCATCGTCGGCACAATCAGCAGAAGATTCACACCGACCTGACCTACGGCTGAATCCGCGACACGACACCACAGCCTGAAAAATATTTTATTTTGAAGTATTCCATTCTTTATTGCTTCCAGTCCAAAAAAAAAATGTATATCGAAATTCAATTTGATTGAAATCAAGTTGATTCCCTTTAAATTGCCAATGAACCACAAGTAGTCAATTTCATCTTGTGTTATGAATTGACACTCGTTGGCGACATAACGTGGTACTGACTAACATATTTTAACCAAAAGGAGCTTTTTTATATACAACTTATTGCACTGTGAGTGAATGTGTGTTAAATATACATCGATATTTTTTTTAGTTTAGATGAAATATAATTCGTTTAATAATATGTCAGATACATTAATTTTACATTGATTTCTGAATTACAAATAAATTACCAATGCTGTAAGATTCATTTTATTGAAAAAACTAAAATGTGAATTTTTCCCTATATCAAAAATGTGATTTGATTTGTAAACAGACCAATGAAATGGAATTCGATTTGAAAATATTATTTATATTTAAACTATACAAAAGAACGCATGAATTGCATTTGGAACAAGCCTAAAAATAAAATATTTGTATAAAATATTGTGGTGATAGTTTCTTATATACTATGAAAAATTAAATCGAAATGATTTATAAGAATTGAAAAAGTCAATCAGTATCAGAACGTTAAGACACTAAGCAATCACAATGTAGCATTTGGTTTCGCTGGACAAAGATTACTTGACTGATGATATGTAAATTGCTCATCAAGTCAAAAGAAAATAAATTGACGAATAGATTTTAGAGTATAGTATAGGTGAAGTCATTGAAAATAATGAATAGATTTATATGAACTATAGATCTTCAAACTTACAGAATTACTTCGTAAATATCTCACGAATACATTGTTTCTTGATTAATTTTCATTTTAATTGGAACATTGTAAGTTGGATTCTGTGAGGCAAAATAATAATTATTTTTAATAAGTTAGAACCAAGGAAAGGAAAATCATTCCAAATCTACTTTTAATTTCTTTCCAGTTCAAATCCATGTCTGTATTCTTATCTACGAAAAATGATTTCGACCTAAGAGGTCTAGATTGTGTGATAACAAAATAATATATTTTTAGCAATATATGAAACTTATATTATCACATGAATAATATTTCCACTGGTCAGTCGGTTGATGTTTTATCAAACTCATAAATACAAGATATTTCCAAATTAAAACAACAGATATTTGAATTATTAACTATGTTTTCTAATAATAAAATTGATCAAATACACTGCTACAGTTTAATTTGAAATGAATTTGATTATCGTGCAAGTGAAAATAATAGCACGTCGTTCCTTTATTGAGTAATATGAAGCAGTTATATATTACAAGTGCGACGTCACTTTTATTTGTTCTTTTGAATTTAAATAAACGGGCTTTCTTGGTACAGTATTCTAGAAAGCGAACTATACGAATTGAAGCATTTAATGAATGGAACTCTAATTTCTTACATTCAAAGGAATGCATTCTTTATATTAAATCAAAACAGGGAGCTATTTTAAATTTCATTTCATTCAAAAAAAAATTCTAGTCTTTTAAAAAATTATTCTTGTGAAAATAAGAAGATTGCTAGTTATCCTGATTTCAGCAATGCAAAATTCCTGCTCTTTGCAGAACACAAATAAAGAATTTATAAATTCCTCAAAATCCTTAACGGGCATACTTTAAAAACAATTTTTATACAAAAGTGCTCTTAGAGCCTCAGGGTCTATTTAAATAAATTGTGGCTGCGTAAAGACAAGTTATTTTGTGTTGTAATTTCTACGGAAACAAAAAAATTCCTTTAGAATTACTTCGTTATAAAATTTTTTCAAATAAATATTATTTCTTGATTTGAAGACGCAGTTTTAAGGAATTTTTATCGTTTGAAAAAATAGTAATACCGTAGCTTATGAGATAAAAAGAAGTTTTTATATTAAATCAAAGCTGCTACTTATTAAAAAAAATTTCATTCAAAAAATTCTAGCCTTTTGAAAAGTTATTCTTGTGAAAATAAAAGATTCTTAAGAAGCGTGCTAATTATCCTGATTTCAACAATGCAAAATTCCTGCCCTATGCAGAACATAAATAAAGAATTTATAAATTCCTCAAAATCCTTAACGGGCATACTTTAAAAATTTTTATACAAAAGTGCGCTCAGAGCAGCAGGATTTATTTAAATAAATTACGGTTGCGTAGACACAAGTTATAATATATCGTGGTTTCTATGGAAACAAAACAATTCCTTTAGAATTACTTCGTTACAAATATTTTTCAAATAAATATTATTTCTTTATTTGAAGACGCAGTTTTAAGGAATCTTTATCGTTTGAAAAAACAATAATACTGTAGCTTATGAGATAAAAAGAAGTTTCTAGACTTCATAGTATAAATATTTTTCTGTAGCTTATCATATTCAATAACTTCATAAATTTAATAGTTCATCAAAGGGAAATTTTCAGATTAATTCCAAATTTTGTCTTGCTATCTCAAATCGAGCATTCCTTTCTTTGTCATCAAACATCATTTCTAAAAAATATTTTATCTTTTTTTTTCCATGAAAATGAATTTTTTTATTTATAGCAGGTATTTAAGGGATATATTTTTATGATAAATTGCAAATACAAAAAAGCGAATAATACTTTTATTCTGTTTTTTTGTCTAGTAATAATATTTGTTTTCGCTAAATAAGTAAGTTTTTAGGATTCCAACATATTTTAATTAGAAAATTGTATTTTAATATTATGAACACAAAATTAATTTTAGGTATTCCAAACATGTTTGTGTTAAAAAAAATAAGAATACTGCTTTTAGTTTCCACATTATTCTTATATCTAGCAAGGAGTTTTGTGCCATTCAAGCAAGCTTTGGTACTATTATTTTTTCAAAAGAAAGTTAGAAGCTGAAAACATAAAAATTTTATAATAAAAGCACCGCTTGCTACGTGGGAAAAAATATTCTGACACTTTTGATATAAAAAAAAGAAATACCTTACCACGTAGGCTGTAAAAATTGCCAGCAATATAATCCACTTCATAGCTCAAAGTTCTAGAAAACAACTTTTTCTTTCTTTTGAAGTTTCCGAAAATCCCGTGTCAGAAAATGCTCATCAAAGTAGAATTAACAACCCTTACGATGGCTTTTATTCTGGTCCCTGGAATCTGAATTTTCTGCATTGTCATATTTCTGAATATTGATAAAGTGGCTTCCATTCGAATAGTTGCTACAGTAGAAGGCAAAATTCCAATAAGTTTTGCACTTTTCTGTGTTAAGGAATTTGAATCCGCGCATTATTTCCTATTCCAAGGCACGATTCTAGGCACAAGAGAGTTATTTTCTGCAACTTCGTGAGAATAAAATCCCGCCTTACGTGATGATGCATTTTAAAATGAAAGATGCCTCGTTGTAAGGTATTGTTTTCTGGTTGTATTAATGCTCACGGATGCTTTTGAATAGTATTTAAACGTAAAATTTCTACATCCGCTTTGCTACATGAAATATGATGATGAATTTCCGGTAAATAAGATCTTTTATTAATCTTCAAACTAACTGCAAAGCTAAAAATATCTTTGCGAAACCATTTTAGAAATTATTTATAAAATAATATAAGTTATTTTTGTAATATTAATTTCTCTAGTAACAGGTTTGAAAAAATGAATCGGTTCTTTTTTTTTTTTTTTTTTTTTTTTATGTTTTTTGAATAAGTTAAATTCGTTTACTTTAAAACAACTTGAATTTCTCAGTAACTTTCTTAATTTATAAACTGTCATCTGATAATTTGCTTTCTTTAACTAAACTATTTTATTAATTTTCATTTTTTTTAATATTTAGTAGTTAATTTGTTAATTTTTCAAAACAAAAATCATTTATTCTATTCATCTAAATGTGGAACGGTATGGGTAATATAAATAGGAGAAAAAGCGTATAAAAATTTGCAATATTATGAAAAAAAAATTCACATTTTATTTTAAAAAACCGCTGTTAACTCCGAACTAAATGCCTTAGAAAACTGTGAGTTATTAAAGCAAAATCTTTCATTTTTAAAATAATATCCCCGGACTGAAAAAGAAATGTTATCAAGATATTTAATTCTCAGTTTTAATTGTAAATAAGATAATAAATAATGGTGATTAATTTCAATAGTGTATATTGAAATAAATCATTGCTTATAAAAAAACATTAGTAATTATACATATCACAAACGATTTTCTGCTATGCATTAATAAAGTGTAACGCTGAGCAAAAATTCATATAGATTTATTTATTGAAAATATAACTTTTTATAACATTTTATAGGATTTTGAAATAATTATATTTTTTAAAATAGAACAGTATCATGCATATTTGTATGTTACTGAGTGTTCATTTTAAAATTAATTTTTAAATTCGAAAAGTTACTATGATGTTTTTTAGCTGAATTTTAAAGAGATTCAACGGGATAGCTATATAACCTTCGATGTGTAAAATATGCCTAACATTCACTGAATTTCACTTTGTTACCATGTTTTTATATCAAGTGTTTAAATTCACTCATGGGTGATATCAAAGAACAAAAACAATAATCTTAGTTTATGCATGCCCAACAATGTTATTCACTTTTTTGTACTTCATAGGGCCAGATGGCAACGCCCAAATAGAAACTATCCATTCATTTTGCTAAATGTGAATCAGTAGCATGACGCACTCAATCTTGACTAAAAATAATATTGATGTTCGTATAATCATAAATAAGCCAATATATGCAAGAGAAAGGGAAATAGAGATGATCAAGTATGTCTATAAAGAATTTTAAACGTGTGTAGAGGACAGCAGCGTTTTATCTTTCTGATTCTGTGTGAAATTCATTGGAGTTATTATTAAAAAACATGTTCATGACATTCCGCATTATTTTATTCATTGTCATTGCTCTAGACATGTTGACTGAATGCTGGGGTGTATTCTCTTATCGATTGGACTTAAAAAACAAAACGACTGGGCTTAAAAAAGCTGTCCAACAAAAAGTCATCATACGTAAGAAAAAAATATCAGTTTTTATTCACATTAATGTAAACTTCTGCCTTTTTTCTCTCGTTCTCTTTTTTTCGAAATATTATTTATAATCATTTTACTGTTCCATTTAAATATTCGCCTTCATAAAGCACAACCACTTGCTAAATTATCTCAGTCCCC
>JAPMOR010031247.1:117062-135757 GCA_026543865.1 Argiope aurantia | reverse complement strand
AATTAATATGTACATAATAATTATTTTGAAGCTTGCAAAAGTATATGCTTTTGATGAATAGGAAACAAGAGCGAAATTGTGCTACCTAATGTCTTGAACAGATTTTTTTTTTTTTAGTAACTTGAGTTGTGTAATAAAAAATAATGTCCAGTTAATTATAGCATCAATAATGGCTTCCTTTACATATGAACAAAAAAAAATATCACGCATTCTAAATGCAGCAGGTTTAAAAGAATTTTGAAAACGTTGCCACAAACCAAGGAAATCAGCCGAATTGAGGAGGCAAAATATGCAAATGCCTTATATGCAAATCAACGAATATAATAAAAATCAAAAATTAATTATCAGATAAATTCTGGTGCCAATTTAAAAAAAGAATGGTAAAAAAAATTAGATTCCATTTAAAAGTTGACAATCAGAGAAAAACTGCGATTTTATTCTGCTGAATTTCAAATAATTTGTATCTTACAAAATAACCTCTCAGTTAAAATGCATTTTGCTGTTGGAATCCCTTTACACTGATTACAGTAATATGACAATTCTCTCGAAAACACTTCCAGGGTCCTGCACTGCTTCATATGTCCCTTTAGCAACCATATGTCCAGTCTTCACAATCTGGATCATCTGTCCTAGGACGTTCTCCACCAGGCCCGCGTTGTCCAGCTTCCTCTACTACCTCTTCCTCTGGGGTTTCAGGTTCTTCAGGTTCCACTACTTCTTCAGGCTCTTCGGTTTCCACTACTTCTTCAGGTTCCACTACTTCTTCAGGCTCTTCGGTTTCCACTACTTCTTCAGGTTCTTCGGTTTCCACTACTTCTTCAGGTTCTTCGGTTTCCACTACTTCTTCAGGCTCTTCGGTTTCCACTACTTCAGGTTCTTCGGTTTCCACTACTTCAGGTTCTTCTGTTTCTTCAGGAGCTTCAGTTTCCTCGTCGGTCACTATTTCTGGCGGGAGAGTTTCATCAATGATGTCGTCGGTAACGATTTCGGGATCTGTGACTATTTCACCTCGAGTGGTGTCCACTATTTCCCCATCTGTGACTATTTCACCTGGAGTGGTGTCCACTATTTCCCCATCTGTGACTATTTTAGAGGCTGTGGTGACATCTGGGCCAGTAGTTGTCGCTGAAGGTTTCTGACATCGAAGAGCCTTCATTCTCTTCTCGGGCTGAAAATGAATATACAGTTGATTCTTATTAATTATCATTCACCTGCAGATAATATATTTATATTACGAAACATACTGTAAATATTATAATTTTAGATAATTTATCCAGTTGATTTTCATATTTAAAAGTTGAAAATCAACGGATTGCATTAAATGAGGAATTAATTAATACATTTTATTTTTGAACTAATGTTTCATAAATTAATTTTGAAAATCATCTTCCTCAAGAAAGGTTCTTTTTATTATCTCTCTTCTATAAAATTTTTAAAAAATAAAAATATATATTTTAAAATAGCGGGAATGGTCTTCCAGAAACTTTCTCGCAAATTCACCGATAAAATTCTTATCCGTCTTTCTCCGCATAAAACGGTGGACTTTGGACAATGCAGACGACGAATTCTTTACATGGCATTGCTGAACGATACATACGAAATTCAGATCTTTTGCGTGAATCTAGTATTTTTATTTAATCTGTCGTGAGAATATACATTTTTGACACCATTTTGCCCACCGATTGGCACCAGAATTTGACACTAATCTACATTAATTGTTACTGAATAACATACCGAATTTCATTAATTAAAAATCATTGCGTTTACATGCATGTAAACGCAATGATTTTTAATTGACAGATGGTCAATTATTTGAAAAATTTGATTCACTATTTGAATAGTCTGTCTAATCGGATGCTAACCTGTGCATGGAATTTTTATTTACCTAACTCTATGCATTTTGGAATTATTGATTTTTTTTTTGGTACTTGAACAGTTAGATAGACAGACTTCTTTTGAATATATTTCGTTCAAAATTTCATAATAATTTACAAATTTGGTCATAATTTCATATACTGAATTTCAGACATGTGTTATCGTGCTCATAGGCAGACAGATAGATATAATGCCAAAAATGTGCTTTTTGGATTCAAGGAGTTTGAAACACCGGTATTCGTCAAAAACTCAACTTCGATTTTTTTTATTATTATTATTATTATTATTACAATACTTCCTCTATACTTTGCATACAAGAAAATAAGAAAAGAATTCTTTCCAAACAACTAAATCTGAAATCAAATTCAATATTGTCAATCATGCTAAAACTCGCTTGCAGCTTAAAAATGCAAGGAAGAATTAATGACGTTTGTTAATTCCGATAAATCATCTAATAAAACAAAAAAAAATCTTATAGATAATTCTTAAATAAGGTATTTTCATGGAAAAAAGAAGAAAATAATATGAAAAAATTATCCTAACTCATTTTTAAACTAAATTAACAGTGATCGTGATTCATTTTATAAAATACATTATTACAATTTCAAAACATATATGCATTATATTTATCGTTATTTCGTTATCGTTATCGTTAACTATAAGAATATTTTAAGCTTCAGATAGCTAAGAATTTTACTTTATGCTTTATAAATACATAAATCCAAGTGGAAATGATTTAAAATTGCCGAACAGATCAGTAGTGCCTTTAATTTTGCAATCGTTAAATTCTATTTATTAATTTATTTTTCAGTTACATGCTAAAATATGAAAATTTTAAATATTTGTTATTTTCTTTTTCCAAATGATGCGCCGGAAAACCTTTTGTATTAAAATAATGCGTACTTGAAAGTGCGTTATTGAAATTTACATCAGAGGGGGGGTAAAAATAATAATAATTTGTTACTAATTAATTGGTATTTGCTGTATTAAGATGCGTAAATACGATAAAAAGTCGGTTTTGGTAAAAATATCACATACTTTTCATCCTGTATTCTTAAATTCTGAACAATTTCTTACAGCGTTAAAAATTTAATTAACGTTTAGAATTTTGTTTCCATTATTATTCTTTAGGAAATTACATTCACTTAAAGCTAATTTAAAAATTAAATTTTAATTCTTCTAGTGGAAAACCTCATAAATTAAAATCTAATATATACTTCTTCTTATCAAATTTACTACAATAATTTCTTAATAATTTATTAGTTCCTGAACTACAAAGTGGACAATCTGTTCCTTTAGAAAAACTTGCAATAATTTTAAAATTTTACAAGAAGAGAAAAAATTGAATATTTCATATTATTTATCAGCTGAACATGTATCATATTATCATGCTATTTGTCAACTAAAGATTGGTTAGAAATACAGCTTATTTCCTAATTTGGGAATTGGGTAATATATTTACTTCAACTATATGCAAGGCTTTGAATAAATCCTTTGCTAAATTTCTATACTAGGCGATATTTGCCTTACATTATTTTTTTAATCAAAAAAAGAAACTATTTTTCCAGCTTTCAAAATATTGGTTTTTAAATGGTTACTTTATTAAATAGATGTGTTTGTTTTTTTTCATTCCTTTTTTTTCCAAAAATTCAAAAATATAACCATATTATATCTTTCATAAAACTCCATCCGGAATTTGTCACTTAATCTTTATTATTTTTACTAATTCTAATCCATAAAAATTATTGTATAAAAAAGTAATTTCTAACTGTAAACTAATTACTTACATCTGTGATTCCTGGTTTGTTTGGCTCACAAACCAGCCCTTCGACACATGGACAGTAACGAGTGAATTTCCCACCAAAATAATCATTTTTGGATTCTGGCTCACTGCATTGTCTTCCTGCAATATTAAGAATAAGAATCACACACAAATAGAGATGGTTAACTGTCTTGAATGCAGGATGAATTTTAATGAAGTTCTTGTACAATTTTCTTGTATGGGGTTTATGTTGTAGGGATATTTATTGTTCATCCATTTTTAACTCTCTAATGCCGGGTTTACACTCAAGCCAGATATAAGACGACTAGTAGGCAGAGCATGCACAGATAGGGACTGATTTATGTTTGCCACAATTTCATAAGATAGATTCAGGCATTCTATGTTTGGTTATAAACTGCCGTTTAGGGGTCCCTGAATTTTTCTTTTCATTGCATATCATATTAAAATGATGGATATTTACACAAAGAAACATGGTAAAAAAAAAAAGGTCAACATACCTATATTTTGAAAATTATAAAAAAGAATGGTAAATAAAAGGAAATAAAAACTCGCATCAGGAAGAACAAAGAGCCAAAAAGGTCGGAATTAATCTTTGAGAAGTGAACAATTTTTTCATCCCTAAAAAACCGCCAAATTCTACAAATCCATGCGCAGTAACAAAAAAATACAATACAGCAGCATGGTGTTACCCCGTCGAGACAATTACTTGCCATCGATTGAACAGCCTTTTTCAGCCTTTTTACACATGCGCTGCCTACTGGCCTTCTTATAACTGGCCGAATGTAAACTCGGCATAATGAAAGTGGATGCAGAGATATGAGATGATTTTATGTCAACGGTACGCATCGTTCCACAATCTGGAATAGTTAGACACCCTTATGAAGTCACTAAGCTAAAACACCTGTCACCCAGTTGCCATGTGCAGATATTAAGCAATGTTGCTCGCCGTCAAGCTTTGGTTTCCTTTCACAAGCTTGTTGATATATCGGTCACCTTTTGTCGTTATTTTTCTTGCCCTTCCACCATCCAACATCATATTGCGGCTGTACATGCATTTTGGAAAGCTTTCCTATATCATTGAAACCGTGCTTTTGTCTATTCCAAACTTTTCAGCAATACTCGTCAAATTAACCTTTCTTCCATTTTTCCGATCATTCTATTTCTTATCCTAATAATTTCTTGTAGCCGTTTTGAAAGTAGGATATCATTTTCAATCGCAGCAATTGTCCGGAAATGTAATTTTCTCTCTTTTTTTTCTAAGATGCTTTACACTACGGATGCTAATCTACATGGTTTGCATTCCAACGTGTTATCTGTAAAGTTATGGTCCTGTTTTTACATATCTATCATCTTTCTATTGAGATTACTGTTGAGTGTCATTATGTCACTCTTCTACAATATCATCGCTACATGATGAAAAACTGCTTTATAGCTTAAGTTCAGTTCACTGATGTTTGGTCTGAACGCACGTACTTCAGAATATTTTACAGTATTCTAAAAGATCTATACATTTAAATATCTAAACTGAAAAAGTTTTATCAGGTCTTCGTACTTTATAACATATTTTTTGAATGACTAATTACATATTCAATATAAGTGTTCAAATTATTAAATATTGTAGATGCTAATTTCGAAGGAAATCATTTCATTCTATTCACTTCGTTGACTGCAATGATTTAATGGTTGAACCTTATAAAATGCGCTGTATCACTTAAGTGTGAATCAAATATAAAAAGTGAAGGTTTTTATTTCCTGAAAACTATACATTGTATAGTGAAAACGCATTTTTTAATTTATTAATTTTTTAATTTTATCAACTCTTAATGGAAATTTTTTTTTGCATAAATTTGCTTTTTGAGCTGATTATAGCATTTTGTAATCTTTTTTCTTAATATTTATTAGCTTCATGTTCGTAAAGAAAAACTCCTGTTATTAATCTTTTGTTTCACTCCCGTATTTTCAATATTGTTGAAAATTTGCACATTTCGATTTTCTCTGTATCAATACAGTAATTTACATTTTCAAATTTCAATTATTTGTCAATAAAATTCATTTAATTAAATTGAGATCCCAAATAATTCCAAATAATTAAATTGTGATCCCAAACTAGCGACGTCACTTCGTAATGATTTCTTGAAAAAAAAAAAAGTTTTTTAAAGTCTCTAATTTTTATCATAGTAGATCATATACTTAAATCTATAATGTAGAAAATAATTAAAATAAAAAAAAAATTATTTTATTACACTCCAGTAAAAGTGCCTTTTTAAAAACAACTTTTATTATATTTATTTGAAGTCATTTTCGTAAGTGGATTTCAGAAACGAAATAAGATCGGAAAATAGAAATCGGATATAACGGGTAGAGTCCTAAAATAGTGTAAAAGGCTAAAACGCAAACCACAAATATTAAAAAACAAATAAAAGGAGGAATATTGAAGGGGGATGTCTTAAGAAACATATTGTATTCAAAAATGATTTCGTTGCCTGCTTATTCATTGATTAATTATTGATCCACTTAGGTTTGTACGAAGTTTTACTCTTTCATTTAGATGCTGAAAATATAAATAAAAATAATATAACTTTTTCGGTGTTTATTTAAGCGTAATTTCAGTAATACATATGTCTTTCTTGGTTTATCTGGTAAACATATTTCTTTAGGTTCTACTGTTTCCAGACCTTACTATTAATATTTTTTTTTATTTAATTGTTTCTAAAGAGACACTTTCAAAAATTCAGAAAACATAAATCCGCTATGTGTCGCACAAAATATTTATGTATACCACCGTCTGTCTGCTTTGTATTCGACTGTTTTGTCTACCTTGTATTCTACTGTCTTGTCTACCTTGTATTCGCAAGTTTGGTCTGCCTGTGTTCGTCTGTCTGCCATGTAAATTTTCTATGCTTCTGCCAAACTTTTCGCACCTTCTGACGTCTATTCCATGACAGTGCTAACTGACGACAGTAAAATTCTATTCTACAACTCTTACACGCAACATCACTGATTCTATCTTTATTCTATAACACTTTTAATGTGCAGATATAAAAATCTTTCAGCTCCAAGAAAAAAATTTTAAAAAAATTGTACATCTGATGGAAGCTATATTATATTTGCAAAACTATACTATTATTCCATTAACACCCATATTAATTTAAGGTGTTAATGTTTGTAAATTTTTTTCAATTAAGTAATTTTTAAAATTTAACTAAGAAAAATGTGAAGTATAATTTCATTTCTGAAAATAAAAATTGGAAAATAATCGAAAAATATAAGTTAAGATTATTTTATAAATAATTCTTTTTGTAGATATGCATTGAAACATTTTATAAATATAGAAAAGCAGTAATAAAACATTTATTATTTCCAATTTTTTTGTAATAAGGAAATAAATTTTTAAATTTCAGAAATAAATAATATATGTTAACTGAAAATTCTTTAAGAGTTTAGTAATGCATATTAACAAAGAAAAAAAAACGAAGCAATAGAATATAATCGGTTTAATAGTGGAAATGAAACTATAAATATCTTCCAATGATGATGTAAGATGTTAATGTGGTGAAGCAATGTTTTTTTGATAACAGTAAACATTATTGAATATAAACAAGATTATAGAAATTGGAACGCACTTTCTCTGGCAAGTCTGAGGCACAATCCTTTTCTCATCATCTGACTAGTGGTCAGTCCAACGCAGCAGAAACCTGGCTTACAGTCATCTTCAGTTTTGCAGAATGTGGCAGACACAGCAGCCTGTAAACAAATACCAAATATCGACAAAATAAACTCTAAGCAGACTATATCTAGCAGTAACATTTTTAAAGAAAAGATTGTTACCATTTATTAATTTTTTTTTCTTTGTGTAAAGTTTCTTATGCGCTTCTTGTCGAAATCAATGAATGAGAATCACCAAGCAAAAGCAGGGGAGTTTCATCTTTCTCAATGGTAATGCTTTTGTTATTGTTGTTGTTGTCGTGTGACAAGTGGGGAAAGGGAGAGAGGGGGGATAATTAGATTGGGCCGAAAGCCTCCAGAACAGCCCTGGAAACATTTTCAGCTTCAGTCGATGTTTATTTTGAAGAAGGCTGAAAAAATAGAACGGCAGCTAAAAATATGCCCCGAATCCAACTGCGTGTCTCGACAGTGTCTGCATTCTCCATAGAGTGTGGAGCCATCGGGCATGATCCTCATGCCCCTCAGGTATCCTGTTCTGAGTCTTGAAATTGTAGTTGTGGTCACTTTTATAATTTAGATTTTTCAGGGAGAATTTCTTGCGATTGATGCAGAGCCTCTGCCTTGCCACGGTATTAACATCCAGAACAGTGGTAGATAGAGGGGTGGGATATTTTACTCACTTCCTTGGCAAAAGTATCGGCCTGCTCGGTTCCCTCAATGCCCACGTGGGATGGGATCCATTGCAAAGTGCATGACTTCTTCATTGCCACGACAGAGGACAGAAGAGCATTTATATTCTGGGAAAGCCCTGTCTTTCCACCCTGAATAATCTCTAAAGTGGATTTGCACTTGCCATAGGGATTGACTTTGTCTCCAAGAGGTTGGACTTCTACCTGTTGGTCCGCGAGAGGTATTTTATTTCCCTCCTACCAAGCAATATAAGAACCAAAGGAGGCATTCCCCGATCCACCACCTGGAGACGTGCCCTCTATGGGTTACAGGTCCCTCCGAGGGGATAATGCTTTTGATACGTTGAAATGATTTAAATGTAGAAAGATTGACTAATAATTTTGAGATGATTCATACTTTATGAGTCAAATGGATATATTGCGCCAAACGCTGGTAGTAAATAGAACTCTGCATAGGAAAAATACAAATTGTATTTATATCGTTGTAAAGATGGATAAGAAAGATAATGGAACACATAGGACACCAACTTGTTTATGTCTTCTTGGTATTCAACACTATTATAAAACTAGCTGGAGAAAGAAAAGGATTTATTCATAAAAATAAAGTTAACAATATCAAATTTCGTCTTTTAAAATGTTCAAAGCCGTTTACAGACGTCGCGCCTTCTTTCTATGAAAGATTGCGAATCTTAATCCTGCATATACGGCAGTTTTTAAATGCTTGAATTGAAAAGAAGAAAGTCAGTAGTATTTACAGTAGCTTGATAAGCTGCTGCAAAATCAAGGTTTTCTCAAAAGAATATTATTGGCATAAAATTTTTAAAAAGAAATTCTTACGAAATAAAATGAACTATATGCAACCAGTTATTATTTTGTAGGGTAAACACGAAAACAGGAAATAGTGAACTATATAAAACGAAAGAAATCGAATCAAAAATTTAAATTTAGTCTTGGATGGAGGAAATAGTTGGAAGAATGCCGAAGCTAAGTTGCAATACTTTTTTCTGCATCAACTTTAAATTCAAAGTTTGGTTTGGTTATATTAACGTCCCGTTTGAAGCAACATTAGGGCTGTTTTGGGACGGACCTCGTAATTTTGAACCACGGTCAGATGACGAGGACGACACCTGAGCTGGCACCCCCCTCTCCACACCACATCACACCACACCAGCGTGAGGACGTTTGGTCATGTCGGATTTAACGTGCAACTGACCCCCTTGCACGACGGTTCTTCGGTGGAATCGGGTCACGAACCTGAAACCCTCCGGTTCCGAAGTCGAGACCTTACCACCAGGCCACCACAGCCCTTAAATGCAAAAGGAGAAAAAGCGACTTTTGCTTTCTGGTATCAGTTAATGCGCAGTAAGCGAATTTCGAGGGAAACTTTACATGGAATCCCAAGCCTGTATATTTCTTACTTGTTCTTCCATTTTCTGCGATCATCCTTCATTATTATTATCATTTTCATTTCTTTTAAACTCTATGAAAGAACAAAACAGCTAAAAAAAGATTGAAAACGGAAAAACAAATTTTTAAAATAAAATCAAATGAAGGAGGACAATAGTTCTGTATCCCTTAGTTGTATGTTGTGTATATTTTGTGTCATAAATACATACATAAACATATATAAGCGCAATTTTGTTTAAATTTTGTGAAATAGCAAGTAAATTTTAGGACATGCTTCAATATTTCCGAAACTTTTTTAAAGGCCTTGGTGGGCTATTATAGGCTTTGGAACCGGAGGGCCTCTGGTTCGAGACCCGATTCCGCAGAAGAACTGTCGTGTAAGCAGGGCTGGTGCACGCTAAATGCATCGGGGCCAACGTTCTCTCGCTGGTGTGGTGTGGAAGCTTGGAAAAGAGGGGAGTCAGCTCAGGTGTCATGTCCTCGTTATCTGACTGATGTTCAAAATTACGAGGTCATCCCAAATAGGCCTAGTGTTGCTTTAAAACGCGGGCGTTAATATAAATCAACTAAACTATCCGGAAGTTTATATGTGGAAAAGTTAAGCATTCCAGTCAAAAATTTTGCTAAGTTTATTTAATTGCAGAAAAGAATGCTCTTTTAGAAAAACTATACAAAATTATAATCCTTATTGCATTACATTGGTTATTAACATTAACAGTTAAAAGACATATTATACATTGAAAGGTTATTCATCAAAAAATATGCAAAATTGTAAAAGAACTAATTATAAAGTTTTTCAATCTCTATCTAAAATTACTAATAGAGAAAATTACTTTACTGGGAATTATTAAAAGTAAAACAACTCAAAATTTAATAAAACATAAGAATTACTTCTAATACAAGGATTACTTTTTGCATGTGAATTTCGTCATCTTTTGAAATCAGATATTAGAATTTAAATTTTATTAGATGTTATTATTCATTATTTAAGATATATATGATATCAAACTTTTTGTATTTTAACAAAAAATATTTAATAATTTTTACTCAAGCCCTGCACAATAGCCAGTATTTTTACGTAGTGATTTTATGACGGTATTTTTTATACTACTTAATTGTTTTAAAAATAGCATACAATTTTTGTTTCAGTTTTTGTTCCAATGAACATGTCGATATAAATCATTAATTTAAAGTCTTTCTATTGACTCAAATATCAATATTTAAGCAATTGGGAAAAGAAAAGTATATATATTACTCTCCAATGTATAAATTTTCTTTTTGCCGGAAATTAAACTTTGTAATTAATTGTCCTTTTTAATATAAGCCGAATACAAGACAATTTTGGGAAAAACCCGTTTCTTTTTCCTCCCCCTTTTCATCATCATCATCTTTTAGAAGATCTTTTTGCTTCTTTCAAAATATCTCTGAAGGGATGAGTCGCATGCAGAAGAATTGATATCGCGTTGGCATCTAGCATTCATTTTCAAATTTATAATGCAGGATTTTTCGACTGATTGCGATCCCATTTTAATGCTATTGGAGGATTATCTCGGAATACGTCTCGTAATTTCAAATCGTATATAGATGACGAAGGTGATATTTTAGCTAAGTTTCTCTTTCCAGATTTCTACACCACATGGCAGAATAGAAAGCATAATATACTGAAGTTTTGCGCACTCTAATGTTTATCAACTCAAACTACTGCATTTTCTTTGAATTGTTAGAGCTTGAGAATTTACTAGAACTACTTGAGTTAATTTTTGTACTGATGTCCCTTATCAGTATAAGAGTTCGTGAAAGACATTATATTAAAAACGCTCACAACATTCGTTAAACTCACATTTCACTAAATATAGCCTAAGTATAACCTTAAAAGAATTTGAGCTAAAAAATAAAGGTTCTTTTGCCCATTTATCGAAAGTTAAATACTATTATAATCCCTTCAGGTGGCATCTGCAATTAATTGCATGATGACTCAAAAACTACGTAATATTTTCCATAACTATTACATGAACAATGTATGAAGGTTTCAAAACACAATTACTAACAACCGGCATTAATACATTAATAAATTTTATTTGAGACTAAATTAAATTATTTACCTATTTTTTTATGGGCTTTTGATAAGAAATTTCCATGAGCAATTCTGATTTCATATATAGTTCCATGGGTCAATGTGTTCAATTTTCAGTGCCTTAGCACAAATAGGCATCATTTCCCCATTTGCAGTAACTGCAAAATGTCCTTATTTTCTAAGTAATTAATAAACTTTGACCAATGTTATTGATTCATATTAATAATATTCAATATTTCATTCAATATTTTTTTGAAGTAAATACTCTATAAGACATTTTATTTCCTTTTTTCCCTCTATTTCCTCACTTAAGATTAGGCTAAAGAAGGTATAGAATTAAATAATTAGCAATAAAAATACTAATAAATCTGTAAGCGAAAAAAAATTTCAAAAATTTAACATCTAACTAAATACAATATTTCACATATTATCTAGCTCAGCAATAAAGATCGTTAAATATTTAAATATATGCCTTGATGTTGTGTACAACCGACCACCCTGCCATCGCTGAATGAAGCAATATCGATAGCTGCAAAAACTGCTGCAATATGCGCTATGATATAAGTAAATATCTGAAAAATAGCATTAACACTAACTGTCCTAGAGAAGTTTAATTTCAATCTTCGTAATCCATTAAGAACAATAAATTATACGATATTTTGTAATATATTATGTCATATTTTATGATTTTCACATAGTTTTATTTAACTTGGTCCGATTCGTTTTGTAAAGAAGAAATTTTGTAATCAATTTTTTATTTTGTTCCCGATTTCATAAAATTTTGAAATTTTCTACATTTGTATATTCTGGAACAGAATACATTACTAAATATTTTTGAAACTTAATTATGAGTTAATCTATTAGTTAAATAAAACTTTATGATTCTATACAAAAGGTTCCAAACTAATAGATTTCAGTAAAAATTTGCAAGATTCCCAATTTTTTATAATTATGAATAATAATTTTAAAATTAAAAAGAAAATAATTCTAACAAAAAAAATTGCTTTTTTATCCATTAATAAAAATGTCCTTTAAAAAACTCTTTTTTTAAATCTTTTGCTCTGCTAAGTTTAGTAGAGAAATAAATTTATTGATTAATTTATATCATAATATAATCTTTTAAGTTGGTAGTCCTTATGAAAGTTTATTTAGTTTATTTATGAGTTTTTTTAAAAAATAAATATATTTTTTTAAGATTATAATTCAGCAAAATTGAAACACGTGGAAAGAAAAGGCTTAATTAGGATTTCAAATATTGACTTTACGAATAAATGAAAATTAAAAATATTACATTTATGATTTTGAACAAATTTTTTCACTAGTTCAAACAAAGAATAAAAATAATTACCAAGCTAGCTGTTAAACAAATAACTCCAAAAATCCACTTCATCGCTTTGTTCGTTTTTCTCACAAATTGCAGGGAACACTATTGAAGATCAATTTATAACCTTTTCGTTACTTAATCCTTGTTTATGCACCAACAGGTGGTGCTCTTAAGAATATTTCGGATATTTTATCACGCTCTTGCTCTATGAAAAACACTTATCTATTAAAAATATCAGATAGTAATGAGGTTATTTTAGATTACATGTGCGTGATCTTTATTGCAAGTCTAAATTTGTTTACAGTTTTTTTATTTTATGACAGCGTGAACTCTTTTTGTTCTTTTACAATTGTTCAGAAAATATTCATTGATAAAAATCAGAATTTCCCAGAATGTTTTCTCACTTTTTAGGAAAAAACAAAGTGAAAGTTAAGATTAAGAGATGACGCCACTTGCATGATTCCATGAAACGGTGGCCTTGAGAATTTTGATAATAACCTTATGCATTTATTATATTTGGAGGATGTATTTATTTCATTCCATTTATACATGTATTTATCACATTTCTTTACATTTCCCTAATAATATTTATAAAATGAAATAAAAAAATTGGCCAATGAAACAATATGCGCAATAATAATGCTAAATGGAAAATTTTCAGATGAAATATAATCGCTTTCTAAACCTTGTTATGGTTTAAAAAAATCAGCTCTAAAATTTGGTATCTATTTTTAGACTGAAACAAAAAAAAACATATTGTAATGATGCTTGTTTGTTTGATACAATGAATTAGACATGTGAGATTTGATAATGCGCCTTTTTACCGAAAATGAATATTTCTAATAAATTTTTGGATGAAATCCATTGACATAAAGTATGTTTAACTGTCTTTGCATATACATTAATTTTGATAGAAGGATCTTGACATATGATTTTATCTCCCAAATCATAGATGCGTATACCGAATTTGAATCCATATCTATATTCCAGTTGTCTAATCATTAATTTATATATTTAGGTGTTTTTAAATGTGCTAACTCAAAATCACCATAAATTATAAACTTGAATTTTGAATTGTTGCACCAGAATTATAGATTAATGTTAATTTTGGTAATAAATCTTTAAAAAAACAAATTGTTTCTCTAATTATTTAAATATACACAGGGTGTCCCTGAATTTATGGGCCAAACGTTTAAGTAGGTAAAATACATATAAAGAAGCATTTTTGTATAGCAATATGGAGTCGAAAATGAAAAGTATAGGCGGAACAAGTAAATGCAAGTGAGTACAAACAAGGCGGAAAAATACTGTAAATCTAAGAGAATCCAATTGACTCCAATCAGAATTTCATTGAAAATTTTTCAATTGTTGCTGCAATTGTTTGTGAAATACCAGGCAATAGTACGCTATCACTTGCTAGAAACTACTGGGCCTGCATCGATGTTGGTTGATAATATGTTTGTGCGCTCAATGTAATAATATTATGTACGTAAAAAGCTTTTTTTATTTCCTCGGCATTTTTTGTTTTTTTCACCAAAGTCTTTCATTGCCGACCCACATCGCTATACAAAAAAGGCTTCTTTATATGTATTTAACCCACCCTTAAATTTTGGCCAGTGAATTCAGGGACACTCTCTCTCTTACACTTAGGATAGGTAATTTTATCCCACTGAATTATAAATTTAATTAACTTTGCCACCGGCAGGTTAGTTACAGATTTCGAAACCGGTATGAAAATGTTGATCCAGTAAATTTAATAGCTTTGATCTCATAAATTTAATAAAAACTGGTATGAAAATGTTGCAAGAATTGTTGCAAGAAATTAAATAACGATGTTTTCAATATAGTCAATGTTTTCCAATTTGATGTAAAAATGTCAAAACTATCATACAAACATGTAATTGTCTGAATTGTCTCAGATATCTCAGAATTTTTTATATAATACTTCTTGGATTTCCAGATTGAAGTAATAAGATATTCATTAACCCTTTCCAGGTCATTGGGATTGTATATTATCACCCGGAGATAAATTCTCTCCATCTCAAAGCTTGCCTTTCTGTTTATATTTTAAGATGGTGACTATTTGAAGAGGCTTAGATTACATTGTGATCTAGATACATACGAATAATAAATAAATAATTTCATTTATTAATTTCAATTATTAATTTTAAATGTGTTGTATATCTAAGGATTTTTTGTATTCCCTTTTTTAGATAACAAATAATAATTTGTAGAAGATAGGGAAAGAATTAAAAGTTTTAGAAAGTCGATGATCGATTAACTACTAATTCAGACAAAGAATTAGTAGTTAATCCTCATCATGGGTTATCATTTTAACGAAAGAATTTATTCGTTAAAATGATAATACATTCTATTAGAAATTTAAAAATATAAACCACTATAAATGTTTTTTGATCTTCCAGTATAATTCGATATGTTCCCACTTGGTGTCACACTTGTAATTTTTTTGAGCCACTGTTTTAATTGAATGGCGCATTTTATGATTGCTTCTTCATGTCTTTCAAAATTGCTGTATTCGCACTTTCAACTCATGCTTTCCATCCCGACGCACGCCCCCCACCCTGTTTTTATTCTTTCTCACATCTTCAGTGATTAATAAGTTTTGAGAAACCTCTCCTCTAAACTAAGGACGCACTTTGTTTTTCCTTCTGATTAAAATTTCATTGTTGCTTTTCCTGTTCGAAAACGAGCCCCTTTGAGCCATTGCAGCTAGTGGCGGGAAAAACTTTCGCCCCTTGACAAAGGACTTCAAACTCGCTTCTGCGTCAACAAATGGGAAGCAATTAATTTAAAACCACCGCCAAGAAAAGAACCTAATTATTACGAGAGGTGAAATGCGATAAATGACTAATTAGAAAACCTAGAGCAAAGCGCGCGGGCATTAAAATTTAAGCTCAAATTAGTTACCCCGGGATCAGCCAACCAAGAAATAGGACTCTTATCTTTAATAAATAATTACGGCCATGGCTTTTTTTTTCATTCCGGATTTGTCGAAATCTGTTTAGTTATGTTCTTCAAAGCAGGTATTCATTAGAATGTAGCAATTTTAGATTTTGAATATTGCATGAGTGAAAGTTTAACACTGCGCTTCACATATTTTAAATGTTTTGATCTTTTACAATGCATCGGTTATTTTAAATGCAATGAAGCAATGAAGTTTCCGATTTAAAATTCCGCTAAAGTCATAAAGTTCTGAAAGTGAAGGTAAACCTGTTGAGACGTCAAACCTGTTTTATTAATGACGCACTTAACTGATTGTTGTCAGATGTGCTGACTTAGAATTATTTACGATGCTACTGAATGCATAGTACAGCCCATAACTGATTACAAATTTTATTATACTTTAAAACTCTTTCGAATTCAAATATAACTTTTCTTAATCCAAATTAAAATTTGCATTTATTGGTGAAGAAAATAAAGCATATCTGTTAATTTATTAAAGAAAATACAGATAATTTGATTGTAGAAAAGCCATTATATTTTATGTCTGTTAGCAGTTGTAGATTTACATTTCATTCTCATTGTATTCCTATGCAAATCAATTTATTTGCACATACAATATCTTTTATTTACTTTTGATTATTAGCTTATATTTATTTTATATTATTAGGTGATAAATACAATTAGCTTTTATTTATTTTTATTATTAGCTTATATAATTAGCTTTTATTTATTTTTTATCTTTATACATGCCATAATTTTTAATTTGATTATGTTTTATGGCTAGATACTATCTGAAAATGGAGACTTAAGATATATCAACATTTCATGATGAAAGAAAAATATTTATAAGGCAGGTTTATGTACCTATAACTATCAAATACGACACTAAATTACTTCTTGGGTGAAATATGTTCACTAAAAAAAGGTTTCAAAACTGCAGTTAGACTTTCAATTAAAGATTAACTGAAATATAAACGTTTTTCCTCAGGAACTTTAAAACATATTTATGCGCTAACATCAATTTTACACTAGTAATTTAAAAAATATAACTTTTTAGTGATGTCCGTTTCATTCAAGTGAATTCCCCTTTAATTTTATTAAATTTAAAATATATTTACGTATATATTACGCAATACTTTTCCATGTTTTAATAATTGTGTATTATATACACAAGCGTTGCAATGATTTTAAACATATTTTTTTCTCGCTATCCACATTATAATTAACAGCTAATTTTTGAAAATAGTATATAGATTTGCAAAGGAAACTTAAAACATTTGCGATGATGTTTCAAAAGAAAAAGAAAAAACTTGAATCTTTTCTTGAAAAAAAAATACTTTTCCATCTTTAAATTATTCTAACTTGCACATTCTCGTATTGAGCGGCATCTTTCGATAAGCATCTTCAAAATATGAAGTCAGCAATTCATTATCAAGTTGCATTCCTAACTTCGGTATGGCCCATTTTGAGGTTTGAAGAAACAGACCAGTCTCTAATTTGCGTCATGTGGATTTAGGCGGGCTTATGATGCTCCTCTTTTAATAACGGGTAAATATGTCATAATTCTATTTTCTTGCAAATTTTATTACAGTCTGAGATTTTTTAATCAAAATATCATTTCAAAGCATTTTTAGCTTAATCAATAGGGCCATTTATTTTTATTTTTTTGTAGATTTTGAATATTTTTTTTATAATTAATTTTTTTTTTTTGAAAAAATCTACGGCCATTGAAAAAATTTTTAATCATTACCAAATTTCTACTTTTTACTTTTTTTTATATATTTTTAATTATTTATTTTAAAATTATTTATTTAAAAATGAAACTTTTGAAAAATTATTTAAATTTATTATTTAATCTTTTTTTATAAATCTAAGTGTTTAATTATTATGATAGATCATAAATAAATAATGAATTTGAAGCAAATATAGGATTAAAAACCATTATTTTGTAGTGAATGCCTATCATAAATCATATATATCTATTATAAATCACATCAGATATCTGTAAATACAGGATCCGTCGAGGCTTTGTGTGACGTAATTGCCACATGGTTCATCATCCTGGTATTGCTAAAAAGTTATTCTCTCACCTTCTCTTAGGAACTCTCTCCCGCATTGCCTCGGGGAAGTTCGTAGAAAAAAAATCAAATGTTTATTTTCTTTAATTAAAATGTAAATAAAATTATTTTTCTAAAACGTCCCAATAATTGGAGTCGCAACAAATACACGTAACCCTAATTATGACAATTTTAAAGGACACGTCAAATAAAATATTATTTTTATTAATGAATAATTAGTATTCCAATATTAGAAAAAGTTATTACTTATAATGTAATTATTGATTTTAATAGTGGCCCAAATATGTAATCAACATACTGTAGTCCAGATATTTATAATTCAAAATATTTGCATTTCTTACAAACATATTTGGCAGTTAGGCATTTTCAATCGATCTGCCTGTCAGCCCTCTTTAATCCAGATGTGCTGATGTTCAGTTTGCATATTAGAAAATTCATCAGTGACTTTTTTTTTTTGATTTGGCATTTATTAAACACATGCCGCTTTGCGAACTGCATTCCTAAAATAAGGCTAACAGTTTAGAGGCTGGAACCATCTTAATTGTTTTCTAAAAATATTAATCTAATCTTTCATCTGCTTCAGTCCATCATGGATCAATATTAAAAGACGCTTGAAGATTATAATCTAAATCTTTTTTTATGCTTTGCAACAATTGCCTGTCTGCTTTAAAAATGCTTATACTAAAAATAATATTAAAAATATCCGTTTTTTCTTCAAAAACAAATTTTTATATTTATTCATGTATGAATAAATGATGCTGGCATTATATATATAGAGAGAGAGAGAGCAGATTAACATATATATCTTCTCTCTCTCTCTCTCTCTCTCTCTCTC
>JAPMOR010031247.1:84630-102130 GCA_026543865.1 Argiope aurantia | reverse complement strand
CCATGGCCGAATGGTCATGGCACTGGTCTTGTGATCAAGAGACCTGGGTTCAAATCCCGCTAGAGACACTGAGTTTAATGGTATATGTAAATACTTGGTTTTATGTTTTCCTTTATTTCATGTTCCAGAAGATACTGGACATTTCTTTAGTTTACCAGACAAGTGTTCTGGACTTTTCTTACTGTCTCCAGAAGAGTATTCTGGAACTTTCTCTGCTTATGTAAAAGCAGAAGATTTGTCAGTCACTGTATTCTGAGTTCTGAGTTCAGTTAATAAATTGGTTTAGCTCTACTTCTTGTGTGTGTCATTAAGTTCTATACTAAAGTATCTACGTGACAATATTATCTGAATTAAATTTTCAAAGATACTGGGACACAGATGTGTTTTGGGAACTAATCTTTTATACATTTTAATTATGCCAATAAATGCTGTTGAGTGTTTGAATTATATTTTTTAATTGATATCTTTCATTTTCATTGTTCGATTTTATTTTTCTCTAACACTTGATTCAAATTCAGTACATGCGAACATATCCCTTTCATTCTAAATACGAACCCTGTTATTTTTTTGGTATGCATTTTAATTGATTTTTATTCAGATATTCATTTGAAATAAGTCTGTTTCAAAATATCTATAAGAGAATACCTATTGTTGTTTTTACAGTCAGTTCAATTATTATAAAGACATTTGTATGGTTTGATCCTAATTATCATCTTAGATAACATTTGTTATAATTTGTTTTACATAACATCGTTATGTCATTTATTTTAAAATATTCTTTGATATAGTAATTAATTAGTAAAAAAATACTAAATAAGTAAAAAAATACTAAATTATTATATTAAAAATATTTTGCCGATAAATTATTTAAATTTAATACTATCATAGAATAAATTATATAATAAACGATAAAAATCTCAGCTAATACTTATTTTATAGGGTATTTTCTTTTATGCAGGACTTGTAATCATTTTAATGCTTCCGTTAAATTCTTTGAAAAATAAAAGCGTCTTAGCTGCAAACACTAAATTGACATTTGTTGAAAGTTATTATTTTTAAAATGAAAGGCAAGGATTCAATCAATGAATTCGTATTGAAAAGTTTAAAGTTTGTTTTGAAATATCCTAAAAGAACATTTTTGTTTTTAATATCATTTAAAGCAGAAATGCACATAAATCAAAAATGCCAATAAAGAAAAATATTAAAACTAAAGTAATAAAAACCTAACAACTCTATCAGTGAGAAAAATAAATATAAGTATAAAAAGAACTTAACATAAAAAGTATTTTGGGTAATTGTTTATCGATAAGGCTTACCGAAGAATATTTTTCACATTTGTTGATTTTAGAAAAGGAATTAAAAAGATGAAATTCATTGGGTATTTCTCGTAAAAAGTTATTTCAGTTAAAGTGATAATCCATCATTAATATATCTTTTGTAAATATTGGATATGTATCGTCGAAATTTGGTAAAATAAATGAGATAATTATAAAACAAACAGTAATTTCTCCTACATCGAACAAATATTGACTGAATGCATATTTACTCACCATTAACTCCTAATTATTTCTCAACAAATTCATTTGGCGTTTCATTTGTTAAATTCTCAAGAATAAATCCAGCGTACTCTTAAAATGTAAAAAAAAAGCATTTCGATAAATTAACAAATACAAATAAGATTGTAAAAATATCAATCACTTTTAGAACGTTTCTTAGTAAAAAAGGCCATATAATAGCGTACTCATTTATTTTCCGAATATGCTTAAAAGATACAAGTGTATATAAATATATTTGTCTATCCTGCATAATTTCATTTTCAAAAAAGAAAGATAAATATTCAATTTCAAGATAAATATCCAAAACGCTGTCGGAAGGGCTTAAAGAATGGAGACAATTTATTTAACTTTGCTGGATTACGCGAAAGCAAACGATTTATTTTTATTCGAATTTTTATTCTTTTCTCTTTGCGCTCTGCTTTTTTATCGTTTCAACAACTTATCTGCCATTTTTTTTCCTCGAAGGAAGGAGGATTTATTCAAATATATTTATATCATTTTGTTCTTTTAACTAGGGACGAGAATTTCAAGATATTTCTCTGAAACAGATTTGGAAAGATCATTTATACAAATACGTGGGTACACGCTTTCCACAAATGCCAGCGCCGGAAGCGAATTTGTAAGAAATCGATTGAAAATTGAAATGAAATGAATGGAATTCTCTATCTTATCTCTTTTGAATGCTTTTGGCTTTAAAGAAAGGGAAAGAAAATAGTAATTACTCAAAATTTGCAAACTGATTTAAATATACAGATAGAAGATTTTGTAATAATTTAATAGTCTTAAATTATATGACTTCAAAATCACATGACAAACGTAACTCTAACGTCATCTGATAATAATTGTCCATTATTACATGTTACCTCTTTTTTTCCTTTCTTCTTCGAGATCCTCAATGACTTTCAAAGTCGTATTAATATGAATGCTTTTAACAAGCAAATATGAATTAATTTCATTTTGTGAAAGTCATGTCATGTTAGTTTTCGTTTATAAAAATTACTAAGCAAATGTTGTGTGTATCGATCGAAAAATATTAGTTCATATCTTAAGGTCATATTTTTGAAAATATTTATTACGTTATTGCCTATTTAAATGCATTAACAATAGCTTCAGTAGCACTGTAAAATGAAGAAGAATAAAAGTATATTAAATAAATTAATTAACTAACAATTCCAAACTAAATTACTTAAATGAAAGGAATAATGTACGTTAGATATCTAGTATATATATTATATTTTAATAATAATATTGCATATTAGATATATATTGCATGAATTTATACATGTTATAAATTAATACATTTATTAGCATAAATTTGCACTAGCGATACATTTTGTGACTTAGATGTTGACTTCGGTAACTGTTCAATTATTCATATTTTATTTTATGCATCATTTAATAAAACATACTTCGGAACAGTAAAAGCTGCCTTTTACGAATTCAGTTACAAGTTATCCGTCAATCATTATTACGATGCATTTATTTAAGTGACCTTCTATTTCAGTTTAGTGTAAATATTTATTAAAATATACTTCTGTTAATTAGATTAAATATTATTGAAAACAGCTTCTAGTTTACAACATTTCGTTTAAAATTTCATTTAATTCATTTTCATTTTAAAAAGGTTTGAAAAATGGAAAAAAAAGAACTAGAGTGAAAAATTAAAAGTTAATACGCCAAAAACTGAAATGGAATTGTAATCTTGTAATTTAACTAAGCTATTAAGAATTTTGAAGTATTGAATCAGGATTTGGTCAAGAATGTGATTTTCGAATGTGAAAGCTTATTTTCAGTTGAATGATTGGATACAAACAAGGAGAACATCACAGACCAAAATTTCTCTTTATGTTTTCTTGGTCATTCAATTAAAATATATTCTCTTCTTTCAATAACGAAAAGAAAAAAAAGCGTTGAAAAAATACTAAAATTCGTTGAAAGAATATTAGTAATGTAAGTTTTAACGGTAAATCATAGTTAATACATTTTGAAGAAGACTTAAAATATTTTTAAAAACATAATTTGGCTTTTAAAGACTAAATCTGTAAAATTTTGAAATTTGAAAAAGTTTCATTTTAGTTGATGGCTAAAATTACTCCCTTTGTGTAAAAGAAAGCTTATAAATATTACTCATTTGTTTATCATATTTAGTGCACATTTCTCACAAATCTTTTGAGCTTCTAGAGCAATTAATGTCCAAAATTATGTGACAACATTTATCAACACATAATATTTCCTTTCGTAGAATATAACCGTTTAACCTTCATAAAAATTATTCTTAGTTCAAATAAAATGCATAAATTTACAAATCATTTGGGAAAAGAGCATGATTTATATAATATAAATAATGAAAACTTTTGTGTTAAAATATAACAGTTTAATTTTTGTTACTTCGCACTCATATAAAAATAATTACAGCTTATCAAATGAACCTCAATAAAAAAAACCTGAATTTTACAACATAATTTACAAACATCTGTCTTCTGAGATCAAAGCATTTGCAACTTTTTCAAGGAAATAAAAACTTTTTTTGTTTCCTGATATAATTTATTTAAAAAAATGCTTGTCATATTGAAATGTATTTCAGATTCCTATTAAATAATCATGGGTTATTAAAAAGTATGTAGTATGGAAATTTGAAGCGTGATTTTAAGCCTATTTCAAATTATATGCTTCCGGCTTTTGCATCTGGAGACTTTTTTCCGATATAATTGTCTATGCAAGCAGTATTATAAAACTCAGAAAATGAACAATATATGTTTTAATAAAATTTTACTAACTTGTTTTCCGAATTAAAAAAAAACTTCTTGCAATTTAGATTAGAACAATAAGCTTTCAAATATGAAATCCAATATAAAAAAGGAAAAAACATTAAATAAAAAATATATATATACTAATAAAAACAACTAGACTTTATTTAAGCTTTTAATGTAGAATGAAAATTTTATGACATAATTTTATGAAGCAAAGTATAATAAAATACTTCAATCATCAAAAGAATTGCTTTTATCGTTACAATCAATTGTTATAAAATGAATAAACCATACGAACCCATTCATTTTCCAAGGTTTCATTTATTTTATGACTATGAAGCATTTCTTTTATAGATACCTTGTATCCGTTTTTTAATTTCATTACGATGAATAATATACATTGTTTAATAAATGCTTTGTGTTTGAGTATTTAATTTATAAAATGCAAACACTTATCTTTCATCTGTATTATCGAGGAAATTCTTTACTTTAATGTTAAAGATATCAAAATGTGGAAAAATATAAAATGTCATTTCATAAATAAAATCTATTAATAATGGCTACAAATCCTTTAGAAGCATTCAACGGAAGACGTTTTAATTATACACTGAACAACAAAAGCGTGCGATGTACATCTATATAAATAAGAGCTAGGGATGCCATTTATTCGTTCTAAAGTCGCCATTTTGTAAAATCAAAAAAAAAAATTCGAACACTCTATTTTTAAAAACAGCTTAACCCTCCTAATTACTACAATGCGTGTAACTTGTTCGGCACTCAGGTACAGGCATTTTATTGGGAATCCGCCTTACTGTTTCGATCTGCTTCTGGAGCTCCGCAGGAGGTCCTCCATCTTCCCTTCTTGACAGTGGCGTCAATTAAAAATCGATAAATTAGCGTACATCTCAATTCGGGAACTAGCGAAGACCTCTTTGGAAGGGAACGTTGTCACTCATAACTTCACGGCTAGCGAAACAAGGGCTCATTCTGCAACAAAGGAAAAGAAATAAACGAATGAAAAGGAATTCTCTGAAGTCTGACTTCGTAGGCGACTAATTAAGATATGATGAAAACAAACAATTCAAACACTAAATAATCGTTTGGGCATTGAAAGAAAAATTGAAGAAATAGCTGATATGAATAAAGTGTAGATGTTTGGAAAATACTATGTTTAAAAATTCGTGTGCCATTTTTATCTTTGAATCTTCTAAACATATTCCTTAGTTAATTTTACATGTGTATCCACTGTTAATTTAAATAGATTTCGAACACTGTTGAAATTAAGGTAAAACAAAAAATATCACTTATAATTGGATTCAGCATAATTTTAAATTAAATAGTTTTAGAATAAATTCCTGACTTACGTTAGATTTAAATTTTGAATATAAAATTATAATGACAAAAATTTTCCATATTTAAAAAAAAATTGTTAATTATTTCATGTAAAAAATAACCTGTTTCTATAAATGTCATAATAATTAAGCGCTGAAAAGGAATTATTAATTATTTTTATTGAAAATTCAAAATGATGAATGTATCGATTCTCTTCAAAATTTAATTTATTAACAAATAAAAATTTATGAGGTAGAATAAAGCAAAGTTTTCATCTAAATATTAGATTATACTGAAATTTAAAAATAGTATAGAGTAAAACTATTTATTGAAAAATCAAAAATATTTAGTAATTTTGATATCTGTGAAAACAAGAAATACAGGATTTTTTATACAAAGTTATAAGACATTAAATCCATCAAATATGTCCGTCAAGTAAATACGTGATGTGACATAATTTTATATTCTTATTCAGTGGCAACGAAAACAGAATCTTCTTCTAACTAGATTTTCCAGAGATTAAATTATTTAATTTGTTTCCTCAAGCATATCTATAAGCAAACTATAAAAAAAGAAATTAGTTTCTGAAACAAATTAGAAATTAGAAATGAATTTTTACGTTTATTTGTTGTTGTTGTTGTTTTCTTGTTATGAATTTTAAATTATTTACTAGAATATTTCAAATATGTATTATTTCACAAAATATAATTATATGGTTTCTTCTGAATTTAAATATTTGTATTTTCTTCTATTAATTTGTATTAAAATTCCGATCCAATTTAATTTTCTTTTATTTTTTTAGGTAAGTATCCAGTTTCTTGGATCAGTTTTGTACAAACCTGCATCAAGATATGGATCTCCGTCATTATTTTTGTCTCAGAGGTTATGTCTTTTGTTTTTTTATTGTTACTGCTGTTTTATTCATCTACTGGTGCAAGTCTTAGCCATAAAAAATCAGATTACTGACAAAAGTTTTTTTCATTTTTTACAATATGTTTTTATTAATCTTATGAAACACTATAGAATATACAAATTCTTAATAGATTATGAAATTTGCAAGTTTTCTTTTTTTTGGAGTTATTTAATCGTTTGCGTGTTATTTTATTATAAAATTGCCTGATTAATATCTAAACGTGAGTAGAGTCTTAAGAAATAATAATTTCATAAAAAATCAAATAGAATATTTTAAAATTATATTAATCATGCTTTTTTAGCAGTGGAATTCACTTTCTTATTTTATAATAAAAATGAATGTAATAGTTTGTGTTCAACGATAAATAAGCCTTTACATTCGAAACAAAATTTGATCACAGAAGTGCAAATTTTTGTTTGTTTTATAACTGAAAATTTTGAACAAAAGGTTTCTTGCCGATTCTTAAGTGATTTATAATATTGCATTTTATTCTTAAGTTTAATTTCCGAACCACCGAATGAAATTAAAACACGGTAACTTTCATTTGCAATAAATTTACATCATTTATGTAAAGAATAAAAATTAGCATTTACAAATATATATTTTTTCTATGTGTATGTAATACGAAATGTATATGTAATCTATATTGTATATAATAATGTATATTATATACAATATAATATACATTCGGTTTTGTTAAAGCAGGTTTAAATGCCGTTAGTATTAAAAAAGAGATAATGAATATATTTTAAAACAATTTAATGCTTTGCTTTAACCTGTATATTGTAAGAATAATGTTCGTAGAATTTTCGTCTAATTTTAATATATTTTACTTTTAATTACTCTTTTGCAGTTATTCCTAGAGCGTGCAATAAAATTCACTTTTTGTTAATAAATGAAAAACGGGGGGAGGGGTATTTGTTTGTGTGTAATAATAACAGAATTTAGATTGTGTAGTAAGCATTATTCTCATTACTATATTTATTTTTAGTTCTTAAATGTTATAATTTGTCCACAAAAAAATTCAAGTGGTCATAAAGCTATCATAATAATTCATAAAATAAAAATCAACTATGGCTCCCGAAAAGAGAATATAATTGCAATTATTAGAATTTCCTTTTCAGAAAAGATTAAAATTGTATAAAAATTGCATGCAGTTTTTAAATTTCTTTCCATTCTCAACAAGTTATCTCACGAATTCCTCCCGCCCAAAGAAATTTTTGTTCCCTTTTATTTAGTACATCTCTCTTGCAGCGTTATCAGCAATTAGTAGATAGAAAATTTTTCAAATCTCACACACATCATAAGTTCTTCATGAGTTTGTTCGTTTTTCGAATATAAAAATTTTTCGCGAATATTTTCACAGTCCGAATTCTTCGTCAACTGATAGCATTTAATAGATTATTTTGCTTTCTGGTGCTACACTATATATACACTATATTATCCTTTAATGCACTGTTTTTACCTTTGTCTTTGTGCATGCTTTTGATTTTTACGCTTTGTGACGAGCTGAGCAGGATAAACGCGTTTCTCTTTATTTTAAGCATATTTAAAATAAATAGAATTGTGTAAAAGTATTTAAAATCTGAAGTGTATTCATTCAAATGATATGAAATTCTAAGATTGTAACTAATTTATTCTAAAGCTACAAAATAACGGTCTTACTCTCAGGAGAGTTTTCAAATCCTGATTTCCATTTTCATAATCCGAATTATAACATACGCTTAAAAGTATCCGGACACTCTAGGGATATTTTACTTCTTTTCGAATTTCTCTAGTAAAGCCGGATAGACTATAAGTGAACTTCGATCATATAAAGAATATGCTTGAACTTATTTTTTACGATGAAGATTTGGTCATGTGGGCATTTACAGATCCTATCCAAAATGGATGAACATGATGAGCTTCTTTGACTTCAGCTGACTTTGATCCCCAGAAAGGTATTAATGATTTGTAGTTTATTTATTTTGTTTACTATTAACAATGCCTACATCTATTTTTGCAAAACAAGTAGAAGTATTCAAGAAAAAATTATAAAATTTTTTTTTAATCCTAATTTTTTTTGCGTTTTTTATTTTTAAATTTTATTTGTAAAATTTTCAACCAAATTATGCAATACTTACAGGGATATTTATAGCATGTTATTAACGTTCGATGTAAATCCTACGAATATTCGAGAATGTTCCAAGGGTTGAATTTTGAATAATTTGGTTGAAAATTAAAATAGTAAGTTGCACACAAAAAATACATAGAAAAATCTGGGAATTTTAGAAAAAAAAACACCTTTATACCTTTTTTGAATATCTATACTGTTTTTTACGAAAATTCAAGTATAGCAAACAAAATCATTGATGAAAGTAACAAATTATTATAACAAAAAGTAACAAAAGTAAATTATTCTGTGAAGCGGACCAAATTTTATTTTCTTCCCTTCATCAGTTTTTGATCCTTCCCTAAATGAACTCAAGTCCGAATCTTCAATGTAAAATCAAAGTTCAAAAATATTGTTATGCATCAGTAATACTGCTTCCTTGCATAGAAAATCTCCTGATAAGGAAGACAATTTTACAGATATAGTAATGGCTGCTGAATAAATGCCAAATTAATGACCCCTCGTCTTAGTGACGAATTTATTCGACTCTGGCAACAAAAGAGATGACCCAGAATATTCGAGAATCTAAGAGATAGCTCCATTAGAATTCGACTTCCGGTGATTGCTCTAAAAACTTTTTTTCACTAAGATTATAAAAATCACAGAGATGGAGTCAGAGTAGTAGACATTTTGAGTTAATTTTAAGCGAGTTCTCTGTGAATGCTTTATGCCGCTATGACTCTTTGTTACTGATTTGATGTTTGTTTACTCCTGTTTATTTCCAAGTGCTGTTTGTTTTGGATACGCTTTGTCTGCATTTACTATTGTGAATACGTGTTTTTGTATAGAATACCCTGACACTATGCTTTCATTAGCAGTTTAAGGGTAATTCACCAAAACCTTCTAGAAAAATTCGAAAAATTATGTAACCTTATATACTTTGAATTCTACTTCTACAGTGAATGTTGGTTTTTTTTTTAATGTTTTTATAAAGGTCTGGAAATACACTGGGTATGTAAATATTTGTATTTCTATTTGAAACTGACTAAAATAAGAATTTTCATTTAATAATTTACCTTAGTCCTTTCTTTTACTAAATTAAATAATTTTCCAAATAATTGCTTCTCAATGTTGAAAACATCACAATTGTTTCAGATACTCACCTTAGAAAGGCATGTGCAAATTTCATTTAACTATTGAGCAGAGTTCCGGAAGACTTTCTGAGACGAAATAGAAATTTGTATTTTCTGTTTTATGAAACATATTATTAAATGATGTTTTATTATAAATAAAAATATTCAGAGCCATATAAGAGATAATTTAATATTAAATGCAATGTTTGGAATTATTGTAATAAAGAAAAATAATATTTAAATTCATAATTTGTAATGAAACTAAAAATAATTCGAAGGAAAAGGATGATTCAATTAACAAAATTTTCATTCCTGTGCTTATAAATAAACAAAATACCTAATTTTATGAAAAAAGCAAATTATGATTGTCAGTAACATTTCAAAATCTTATATTTTTCTTTTATATCCTATTAAGGAAAATGCATTCACATAATGCAAGGCATTTTACCAGATAGCATCAAAGTAGCTAATTACATAGAAAAATATCTGTCGAAATCGTTTCCTTCCACTTTTTAATGACTTACCGTAAAGCGAATAGTTCGCAGGGACGGTTGCAGTTAAAACTTTAATATCGCAATCAAGATGCATACCCATAATTCCCTTGAACTGGATCATTTGTGAAACTTTTCTTTGCTTTTCTTATTAATCCAGCTACTATTATAGTCAAATATTCTTTTCGTCTGCATTCTGATCTGGATAGAAACGAAAGCCTTTTTTTATATTAATAATTAGGCGTTAGGAAGCGAGAGCTATTATTTTTCTCATTTTTTTATTAGATCATAGGGGCTTTGTAAAAGATTTCCCAAAGTTAAAAAATAATTCTACTTTATTTCGCATAACGCTGCATTTTAATTAGGGAAAAAAATAAAAAGTTATGAATCAGATTTTAAGATCAAAAATATTATTGAAAGAGCTTCCCAATTTTTAAAACGACTATATTTAAGATTAAGTAAAAATTCACTTTGACAATTATAAGTAATATTTAAGTAAAAAACAATACTTTAATTAATAAAAAAGCTAAAATATTTGAAAAATAAAGAAAAGCTAATTTAAATAATAAATAAATAAATAAAGATAATAATACGAGCTTATTAAAAATAAAAGATGTTCTATTTGCGTAATATTCTTTAAAAAACGGCTTAAAATTCTATGTCCGGAATATGGATCATGACGATCTTCAAGGTTAATGGTTTATTTGAGAAAAGAACATCTCCTCAATTCCGGTTCAAGTATTTCTCTAATCAAATGACCAGATTTGATCTGTAAAAAGTGTTTATTCCATACATTTTGTAGTAATTTAATGTTTTGAATTTCTAGTCCTATATCTATCACAATACCAAAAATTACCAAAATAGGAATAATTAGCTGCATAATGCTTTGTTTTAATCTGTCATTTAAATGAATTATTCTTCTATTTCAATTTTAAGCCATATTTTAAGATTTCCGAGTTGAGAAAATATGGTTATTAATGAGAATGATGCTTCCTTTTACCTTTTATTACTTTTCCAATAATGTTCGCATTTTCTCCCACAATGAGTAAAGGAAATATCAGATAATTCAGTAAAAAAAAATGTGGCAGTGAAAGTTTGTACAAACATTCGACTATTTTTAAGATGCCCAAAGCTTATAATGAGTTTCTGTTCATCAGTCATTAAATGACTGTTTCATATAAATTACCGATGATTTTATTTCGACTAATTTCACAGACATTTTGTCGGAAATTAATCGTTTGGCTTCCATTTCGAACATTCCGGAGAGTTTCCGATGATGAACAAAACTTTAGAAGTACGAAATGGCAACCGAAATGAAGCGGAACTGAAAAAGAAACTGGAATTGATAAATTATCGTCATTTCCGGCGCAAGAACAAAAGAGAATTCGTAGCTAACATTTTTCAAGAATCGCATCGTTTCCATTTAATCTGTATTGATGGTTGAAGCATTACATAAATTCGATTCGTCATTTTCTTCTTTGCTCTTTTTTTTTTTTTCTTTTCTTTTCTAGATCTTTTTCTCAGTTTCTAGAACTTTGTTTCTTCCATACCCATTATAATCTCTTTTTTTTTTCTTTCCTTTTTTATATTTCTTTATACATTTAACTTTTTTTAGTTTTAATATGCGAAACAAATTGTGCGCTAGAGGAAATCGTTTTTCAGTCGATGAGGTTAGGTTACTTTCGTAAATTACATACTTCCAAAGAATCAATTTTTTTTTTCAACAGCTTTAAGAATTGATCATTTGCTTTGTTTTTTTTATTTACCAGCTGTATGCTGTAAAAACTATTACAATTGTTGTATTTGATGGAAAAAAAAACTATAAACCAACGCCATTCCATTTGGCTGATAGACATTTAAAGATTAAGTAAAAAGTTCTTATGCCTGTTTTAAAGGGAAATGTTAGAATAATTTTGGATGGATATTTTGTGAAAGTTGTTTTAATTCTTCAATTATTTATCGAAGTGATTAAGACAAAAATAAATATATTGTGATGTTTTTTTAGGAATTATAAGAATATTTTTAACTGAAATAACTTTTAATGTTTTGATGCGTATTTGTAACAAAATTATTATATTTTTCTCCTGTAATAAAATGTCATGGAAAAAATCTTTTTTAAAGAATAATAAAATAATTTCTATTTATTGCTTTTTTTCAAGTAATTATATCCAGATTCTTATAAAAAGTATAGATACGTGCTGTAAATAGGTTGTCATGTGTTCCGCGTTTAAATTTTGAACAAATGAAATAATTTGAAGTAAGCGCTTAGACTTATTATTAGTTCCAAATTGAAGCTATTTCAGAGTTAAATGGGAATATTCTAATTTTTCTGATATAGCATCCCTTCCACAAACTTGAGAGATTAAGAGATTTTATTTGCACAAGATCACATAAAACATGAATCTTTGGTAGAACTGGATTTCGAATCCGTAACCTAAAGACCCAATACTTTGACAATGAATCACAGCTGCGCTAAGGAAAGATATTTCGTATCACATTCACTGTTATAAGTAATAAAAAACACTGAATAACGATAGCATTTCTGTAGTAGAACATTTATTTCTCATATAATTATTCAAATTGAAAGTTTTTTTGTCATCATAAATTCCTCAAAGCATGACAGAGAAAATAGAAGAAAGGAGCAACCAGAAACAGTCAATCCAAATTCTCAGGAATATCTAGAAATCGGATCAAGAAATAGAATTCTATTCTTCAAAGGTCGTGGAATCTTCAAGTATGTGGTGACGCTTTATAAGTCAGATAACAGCTACGAGACACGAGAAATTTCTTTTGTCTTGTGGTCATGTTACTCGGCTACGAACCAGAAGGTTGCGAGTTCGATCCTCGCCTATCGCCCAATAGCAACATTGGTGACCCGGTGACGAAAATACGCAAACTTCATACAACTGTTGTGGCGCCCTCTACCAGAAATAAATGAAGCTGACAAATAATCGAACGCTTGGTGACGCTTTATAAGCCAGATAACAGCTACGAGCCATGAGAAACTTCTTTTGTCTTGTGGTCATGTTACTCGGCTACGAACCAGAAGGTTGCGAGTTCGATCCTCGCCTATCGCCCAATAGCAACAAGTAGTACTTCCCAGGTTAGGAATGGTGAAAAGCGGCAACAGCACTACGAGAATTTTTGACTGTTCTACAGCTTGTCCATTAAATTCTCCAACCATTTCACTGGCAAGAAACTTTAATGACTACAAATCTTCCACAGAACAGGCACAATAATTTTTTTTGGCAAGACATTCAATAATAACTAACGAATTTCATCAAGCTGCGTGAATGTATTTACAAAACAAAAATCTCAAGACACCTATCATCAGAAATGTCTTGAATAAATTAAACCACTACAAGTAGGGATCAGACATCCTCTGCATTCCAAGCTCCAGAAAGGCTATGTTTGAACATGTGCATTTAATGGACTGTTTAATAATCATATATGTAACAGTTTTATGTACATAATTGTACACTCTCGTTCAAAAGTTGATGAATAACCAGTTTTCCGACTCTTATTTGAAAAACAAATAGAATGAAACGCAGTGAATATAACTTCTGCGAAATAATTAGTTGCATCCATTGAACTAATTATAAAAAAATGATGAAATCAGGATTTCTTTTTGCAAAAAATTGACAATAAATTAATAATATCTCCGATTTATACATTTGTTCATTATGTGTATGTCCGATTATTATCTGATGACCTTCCATTTTGAATGTGAGGCTGTTTTCGTTGCTGTCCTGGTGAAATCCTTTACTGACACATTAAGACAGAAGCCAGGCTGGTGGATGAAAATGGGCTTTATCAGAAATAAAAGCTTCAAGACATTTCTAAAACTCTCGCAACAGTGAAGAAACAGCTAAAGCAAGAAAACTCAATTACAAAAATACCTGTTCCATGTCACACCCATGTGATAATCGAACATGTTTAATTTCTTGTTGATGCTTTTATTTGCATCAAAAATAATTTCTTTCCAACTTTTAGAGGGGGAAAGTAATTTAGCTTTATATGTTTGTATTCTGATTTTACCATGTATATTTATCGATATGTATCCAGTTTCGCTTCTGGTTTCAGTGAAACCATCTAGAAAAAAAATAGTCACCCACATCCATTTAAATTCAAAAATGTCCCTTGATTCTGGTAAAAGAAGTGTAGGTTGTGTCAATGTCAGTATGAGCATAATCTCAGAGTACATCTCACTCTTTTTATGCATACGCACACATCAGGCCTTTGAATCGTGTTGCGAAATACTGCTGATTCAATATGTAGTCCCCCTACATTCGAAGAAAAGCATGAATATGAACAATAGATAATTATGTGCAAATTTAAAATTTTCATTGAGAATGAAGATTAACAATATACGACCATGACCTATTAAATGTGATGGTTGTCGTCACAACGTATCCTTGATGGCTCAGAGAATAAATTAGATATATGAGTACAAAAGAATTGTTCATTGAGCAGAAACTAGATAAATATAAAGTCGAATATAAGTCGATTCTGATTTATCTGTTAAATACCAAAAAAATGAATTAAATTTTAATAAATAATTTGTTTCGATCGTGCTCCTAATTCGAGACAATTAAAAAATCCCGCTAATGAAACAGACTTTTCGTGTGCGGCCTGTCTCGAAACACATCTGAGAGAAAAGCAATCAATAGTATGACATTACAAAATGGCATCTTTTTTAACAAGCAGACATTATATCCGATTGTGAAACTGATCAGTATTGCAAAATTTATATATACAGTACTGGGTACAAATTTAAAACACTGTCAAATGATATAGCTACATCATTTACTTAAAATTCTAATTCCTATATTATTTCTAAAGAATAAGCCATTATTTTGTTTCTTCACTGTGGCAACAGTGATGTTTGGAAAATATTGCATGCATTTTTGATTATAAAAAATACATTATTTTATGATTTTACAAACAAGCAATTGAATTTACAACTTCAACACATTCGAATTTAATTAAATTTTAAATCCACTCAGATACTGGTTCAAATTAATTAGATCTCTTGTGCATAAGATCTAATCTTTTTTTTTTTAATGTTGTTTCATTTTCCCCATCATTTTGAATTTTTCAGGATGCTTAAAGGAAATAGTATCCTTCTCGAATTCAAACTCTAGAAACGAAATTGCTACTGGTTTTTTCTTAGTTTAGTTTTAAGTATTTCGATAAGGAGCAATAGCAAAACAAATACGACAACCATTCATTAGTAAGAGGCGTATATAAGTATAGGAAGAAAAATGTCAGATATGGGGATTTAAAGAATCTTTTAAATCGTAACAATTGAAAATGATTTTGAATCTTTATAAATCCCTTTTCACCCCCAAATATATTAAAATGCATAACTATACATATATGAATATAAATATTCTTTTTAATTCTTAGAATTCTCCAAAATATAGTAATAAGTTTTGTTATAATTCCGAAAAACTAATGTGAGTTTTTCTACTATATGGCTTTTATATTAATCATTACGTAACTATATTATTAAAAAGAGGCATCATTCAAACATATCAGACTTGTCACAGGAATGCAGAAGGTTAAGAATCTGAAAATCTCAGAAGCATTTCACCATAAATCTAACTGGTACGCCAAAATCCCAAATTTAAACAATAAATAGTCTCATAAAAGCAAAACAAAAAATACTTTCGTATCCAGTGAATAATACGAAGCTTTTTAGCATTAAATCTCACTTGAAGAAGCCATAAATATTTGAATTGATCAGTATTAATGTGGGAGGACAATAAAAGATACTTTTGGATAGTTTTTTCTATACAAAATTATATAACTACAAAATATCAAAATATATTTATGAATCACAATCAGAAATAAATAATGTTGGGTACATATCTCACTGTTCAAATCATTATAAAACCATTGAATATCAAATTCAAATGAATAACTATATAGAAAAGCGCAAATTGTTCTACAATTTACTCAAATTTTTCTTCTTAAGAATGTAAAGGTAACATTTTTATTGCTAATATGAAGAAAATTATCATATTTTTGTCACAAATTTTATTACAATGGCATCCCAAAAAGATGTCTCTGCGATATTGCCTGTAAGTTGTGTTTTAAAACTTATTATATAACTCAAGTAGCAAATTATTTTGAAATTTCTTCAAGTTTTATATGGAATAAATGATAAAAATCTATCTAATTTGCATTCAAATGGGTTTCATCACTTTAACTGTTGAAAAGTCAAGAGTTTGAATCAAAAATAGGGCTATGGAATGTGCTTTAGTATGTGCGAATGGTCCCTTGTTGCTCTTCGCATTAAATCGATCGAAGCGCCCTCGCGTGGCAACGACACAAAATCGAAAAATCCAGCGGACTTTCAGACGCAAAGCAAGGGGAAATTAGAAAGCATAATGGACGGAAATTAGAATCTTTTACAAGAGAACAAAAAAAAAAAGGCCTCCAAAAATGTCACAATCAAAGATCTGGACAACAACAACTACAGAAGCAAAAGTAGCATCGCTTTTCGAAAACGATAACACATGCGTGCTGTAAGTCGACAAACTCGAGAACTGCCAACAAAAAAGAAAAGTGAAATGTGCATTAACTTTGCATCATTCTTTTCTCCCAACATTTGTTCTTTGCAATCTCATATCTTGATGATTATTGTTATTATCTTTTTGATGAGGTGGCTTTTCGTCCGTTTCTTGTTTTCCCTTGAGACTTACTGGAGAAAGCGAGGGTGTGTGTTGCTACGATTCTTTTTATTTTTTCTTTGATATAAGAGAAAATATATCAGTATGGCACAAATTTATTACATATATTATCACTAGTTTCTCAGTACTATAAAAAAAAGTATACGATGTACAGATGAGGGAATTATGAAATAAAGCTGGAAAATATTTATAATGCAACGTAATTTTAATGACAAAAGATAATGAGATTACAGAAAATTAATATTTTTTCCCTCTATTTCAGTAAAAGTTGTGTAAAATATATTATATCTTAAAAAATATTAGTTAACTAAGAAAATGTTTAGTGCTGATAAAGTAACAAGGGCAAACAAAATAAATTGTTTTGTAGATATGATTTTTTTTTTTTTGTATTTTTAGCCAATCAATGGTGTAACTAAAGATCATGGAGTTCTGGTAAATATTTAGTACAAAATGCTTAAAAAAGTCAATTAATAGCTATCACTACTATGAGATAATTTCTTTTTGGGGAACCTTGTATATTTTTCATGGTTTTGTT
>JAPMOR010031247.1:59730-84202 GCA_026543865.1 Argiope aurantia | reverse complement strand
GCTCCACTTTATGCATTTCCTACCGAATGCAGACTGACAATGAGCCGATCCGGAGAGGGAAAAAAGTCCCTCTCTTATTTCCCTCTTTGGGGAAATGGGGAAAGTGGAGCAAGCAAACGATTCGCAAATTGAAGTCGGTAAAATTCTTGTTGAAGTTTTTTTAAGTTTCGGAGTGAATTTTGAAACGCAACGTTCTTAAAATGTCTCTCGTATTACCGAAAAAGTAGTAACTTGATTCCATTTTCAATCATTTTTCTTTTGCTATTGTTATTGTCATTGAAAAATATATTCGATTCGAATACTTTTAATAAGAACTTCTTCCTTTGTTGCCAACGCATATTATATGCAAATAATGTGAAATTGAAAAATTCTGCCTTAACTTATAATTTATTTAAAAAATGGTCTGCTTCTCTAAGGATGCATTGTGTATTTTTTCGCATTCATCTTTATCTCAACCATTTTAAGATTGTAAGGGCTAATATAACATATTTCTTTCATCGAGTAAATGTAATGAAAATTCCAACTATACTCTTTTGATAATGTTCTCTCTATACTCTTTTGTATAGAATATAAAATATATGTGCCAGACTTAAAAAAATTAGCCGGTGACTTTATGTTTTGAGTCAGTTAGTTAGCTATATCAATTTCCCGTTTTTAAAGCAACATGAAGGCTATTTTGGAACAGACCTAGTAATCTTGGACCGCGGTCAGATGATGAGAATTTCACCTGAGCTGGCACCCTTTCTCCCAATTTCCACACGACAGAAGCGGAAGGACATTTGACCCTGTCGAATTTAGCGTTCAACAGACTCGCTTATACAACAGTTCTCGATGGAATCGAGTCTCGAACCTGATACCCTCCAGACCTTACCACTAGGCCATTGCCGCCTCCGTTTGGAGTGAGATTGAAATTTCAACATCTAAATTTTACTCTCTTATTATACACTATGCAATATATTATGTTATTATTTTTTTTTTTTACTAAATAATCTTATTTCACTTCTTTGCAAGAAATTTTTCTGTATTTTTTCTGGAAAACCTTGCAAATGCAGCAACATTGGGAGGGTAAGTGATATCGGATACAATATGATTTCTTCGCCACACTAGCCACAAGTAACATATCAAAGATGAATGGTACTCAGGATATAGTATCCTTTTGTCGTCCCATTATCGTATTTGGCTTCAAAAAATTACTCTTTCGCAGTATTGCTTTGCCTCATTTTGCTCAACTTTAAATTAGCGCCAATGCCATCTATACTTCATTTAAGAATTCATCGCTATGCCACTGTATAGAAGCTTCTATTCATCGCTATGCCACTGTATAGAAACTGCTTTCTAATTACAGGTGAGAAAAACAAGGTAATTTCTTAGCAATTATTTAATTATTTGGGTTTCAGAACATCGGTAAGATACTGTAATGTGTGTTAAATTAATTTAAAAATGACATAATGTACATATTACAATTTTATCTTGGATTTAAAATTCTTGGAATCATCAAGTCTTGGATTCATAAAGTCATGAGCAAATAATGTATCATGAATTATTAGATTTACTTAATTTTTTTTATTAGAACGAGTAAAGACAGCGATGTTATATTTATTTACTTCTTCATAATAAATGCAATATTTATGCTTCTGCAATGTCAAAGATTATATACACAAAAATAATTTCCTTAACTTCAAACTAGCCGCCTTTGGTGACTAGCTGTTTCATCGGGAAATGTTTCTTTTGAATCAAAGCTCTTATATTTAACACGATATTCGATAATACCACAACAAAATGTTTGTAAGCATCAAATTGTAATGAAAATGTGAGCCATTTTATTTTAATAGCCTTACACATGTTCTGTTTATTGTATATATAAATCTTTCTAATAGAGTCTAGCTTCGTGACATCATAGTATTGTTGAAAACATAACTATTGTGGCAATCTGTATTGTAATTATACATTATCGTTCCTAATGTTTTTACTTCTTTCCCCCTCCCCTTTCCTTACTTCAACTGCACAAATAATAAACAAATAATACAATAACTTTCAACAATGAAAGAAAATCAGAGGATTGAGAATTTAATGAAACAATAAAAACAGTATGAATTTGAAACAAAAATAATCTGTTACTGAAAATCTCTAAAAAAATTCATTACTTAAAAAGAAATTCAAAAAAAAAAATCTTAACTTTTTAGAAAAAATTGCTAGGCGATTAAACTGTTATCAACAGAAAAAACATTTTTTGAATTTTAAAGTAATATAAATTTGTTTTATTCAAAAAATTTTACAAAAATATTCAGAAAAATTACTATCAGGTATGTATTTTTCCTTCCAAATTAAATGTCTGCAACATTTTATAGAGTTTTCAACGTTTTAACCTATAGAATGGCAACAGACATCTCTTTTATATTCCTTATAGAGATAAAAGTGATTATAAATTTTCCTGTAAACAATGCTAAAAAGGAAAAAAAGAACAACAGAGTTGGAAGTTTAAAATTATATATGCACACATGATTGTTTTAAGTTTTCATTTTTCACAAAGAAATGCATCCAAATAGAAGTTAATTTAATATTAGACATTTTCAAGCGATTTCCTATTATTGACGCCATTGCATTATCTCTATGTATTTAACATCTTCCTATTTACTTTCTCGTATACGAAGAATACAAAGAAATATTATTCTAATCCACAAAAAAATTCGAACTTAGCGATACGAACGAGCGATAACTCAAAAACACTTTAAGCTAGACGAATTAAATTTGGCATTCTATCTTTACGCCAAATTTGGCGATTTTTATCAAATTTTGAAGGAAATCCATTGAGAAGAAAATTCAAGCATAAATTGAGCGCGATAATTACAAAGTATAGCGCACTAGAAAGATAAAATTTTCTGCATCGATTTAACATCTCAAACGTTGATCAGTATCATGTTTGGTATTGAATCCGTCAAAAGTACTTTTGCATGCATGTAAATGGACTTAAATAAATGGATGTGATTCTGTAACTATAACTGCAGTTCCGTGTCAAATTTTAGTTTCACTCGATCGGAACTTCTTTGCACTGATATGAACCAAAATTCGATCTCTGCTATACTTGGCTAATACAGACTTTATATCACCTTTAACTCACTTATCTGATAAATAGAATTGAATCATTGAAAATGCCTGACTGCTCCCAATAGTGTAACAAAAATTTTGAAATTTCATTTTATACATAATGCCAAGTTCTTACACAAATGAACTCTATTCGACATATTTTTTGAAAATTTCGAAAATTCTTAACAACAATGGACAAATAATCTTCAAAGCTTTTATACGAAGTCAAAGCTTTTATACGATTTTATTTTGCTTGCATTTTACAATTAATCTGTTAATAAATCAAATGGAATCAAATGGAAATAAAATCAATGGAATTTTATTGAATTTTACTTTTTACATATATGTGTGATGCAGTTTAATCAGTAATGGCTTTTGTGCCATCCCCAAAAGCAAAAATCATTATCTATTTATCCATAAATTCCATTTATTCATAGTATGCTGAAATTTATTTATATTAAAGATAGATATATACCTTAAACTAAATGGTAGTAAGTGCGCAGAAATTATATAAAATGGACTAGAAAACCATTAACATAAAACCATATATCATATAACTTCTGTTTCTCAGTTACATATTTCTGTAATACCTTCCCATGAAAAACATACATCCCCATTTTGAAAACACTCTTTAACTTGTCTAACATCCCAGAAAGATTTCCATTTAAATATTTCGTAGTGATGCCACCATCCCAAAAGGAAATCTTTCACAGCATTTTCCATTCCATTCCCATCTTTTATTGATAAAAATGATTTAAATGCTGAATCCTACACACTTTTTTCACACAAAGGAATCAGTCCTCCATCCTTTCCTTTTGTCCTCTAAGCCACTTTGCTTCCAAAAATCCTACACAAACCTGATTCTTCTTTGAGTTCCCTCCTATTCTTCTCCCGGACCTTTTCTTCACGGTTCCGTGGCGTTTCTTTCGGAAGAAAGCCCTCCCAGGTTTTGTAGGGACGTGTCTATCGTATTCCATATAAATGTATCCTGCGATCTATGTAAAGGTTAGAGGGTGCATCGGCCATCACTCAGACTTGATGAATTGTAAGCCACAGGGGAGACTCGAAACTCGGACTCGGAGCTCCAACTCTCCCACATAAATCTCCCATTCCTCTTCTTCCGCTCCAGAAGTTATCTGTTCAAAAGGGCCTTGGCCAAAAAAGACGATACACTTCGATTAGTTTTGAAAGATGCATGTTGAATATTCGGTGAGTGTTTTTACTTGCAAATTTGCTCTTCAACCTTGAAGCATTTGATTGTTCATTCTGATTGAATTCAAAAGGGCCTTGACCAAAAAGACGATACACTTGGATTAGTTTTGAAAGATGAATGTTAAACAATCGATAAGTGTTTTTGCTTGCAAATTTGCTCTTCAGCCTTGAAGCATTTAATTGTTCATTCTGATTGAAAGCCTGACAGTTTTTTACAAACTTTTATGCGAAGTGTACAAAGAAATGGCATAACAATAATCAACAAAATATTCTCTCTGGTAATTTCAAAAAATCTCTGAGTTGTAGGCCGACATGAAACCGAAAAAGACAATATTTGAAATTATGTTGTCCACCAAATGATAGTTAAAATATAAAACATATGAAATTTGTTTTGCGATCTTTAAGCCAAACATGTAGATTTCAATCAAACATCAGAAGGGATCTATCTATTGGATGTCTGTTCGTTCATCTGTCTTTTTGCATTATAACCCAAAAAAAGAAAATTAAAAAATTAAATGACAGATGAAATTTGGCATCGATATATTTAAAGTAATTGCCAAACCCATGGGATCAATCTACCAGTCTCATTCTCTGTTACCTATTTTATCAGGTTTTATTTTATATGAAAGCCAGCCCATGACTCTTAGGCACATCATCAGTGATCGGCTGCCCCTTCCAATCTCATTTATTATGGGGTGAAATTTTAAAAAACAATACTTCTTCATTGTAAATTCTTTATTGCAGAAGCCTTGACAGAATCCCCCAGCACAAACACTTCACTGATTTCGCTAATTTTTTATTGTGAAAACCTATGATCCTTAAATATATTATCAATGGTTACCTACTCCCCCTCTTATCTATCTCTCTTTTTCCAAGAGAAAGCGAAAAAGCATTATTTCACCATAACTTTTCAATGGATAGAAACATTCCTACAGTCTCTAAACCCTAAATACTGTACGGATTTTATCAATTTTTATTTCATACGGAAACTTGTGGTCCTCGAAACGCCATTAATGGTCACTTAACTCTCCAATTGCGGTCTATTTTCGAGAGATATCAATAAATAGAAATTGAAATATATTTCAAGTTTAAAAATAAAATCTAATGATCTTTGTGCTTTGCTTAATTCCTGACTTACTATTTGGGCTTATAACCTTACGTAACTCTCTGACATATTTTTCTCTTATTTTTTAGAAAAATGACTTGTGTAAGTCTCGAAATCTGTATGTTGCCTGTTCAAGTGTCTGTAAGTTTAACAATAATTATTGTATCAGCTAACAGAAATTACAAATAAAAAAAAGAGCCTGTCGATTACATTCTGATATGAAATAAGTAAACAGCAAGGTAATGATAATTGCTGAAATGTTCACACCAACGAATTATATTTACTCTTTTGTGTGCACATTTAGTTGAATAGTAACTGTGAATTCTACTTTCATAATAAGATCTTTGATAGCTTCCAGTGAATCATTTCTTTGAGCGATATAACATACTATCATATTTTTAGAAAATTCAATATATGAACTTATTTCTGCTTTAACAACTTTTCATAAGACGACATCTCACTTTTCTTCTGTCCTATTCCATACCCGACAGCCTTCGAAAAAAGAGTCAACTTGCAGATTCCACGCCGGAATTTCCTTAAAATTATCCTTTTATCCTGTGCTCATGTCCCTTTCTTCGAAATAAATTCATAAATGCGCTACTTTATAAGGGAGGAAGAGTCTCTAATTTCTAAAATATATCTCCCCGCTGCCAACCGCGCGACACAAACCCTTTTTCGCGCTGCCATGCCGAAATCCTCTTTCGAAAACTCGTTTTATTTAAATCCGTTGGCATCACCTGAAGGTTTTATGTTCCACAGCGGAGGAATGAAAGTGTCTCGAATACCGGGCTTTTAAATGTAAAATACGAAGGGCATTAAATCCGGGGCCTTAGTTCACAGAACCTTCGCACTAATGCAGTTAAGCAGTGCCGGGTGAAAAGGTTCTTTTGTCGAAATAGAGATGCTAAAGAACACTTTTGTAATTCAGAATATCTATTCTTTTCGGAATTATATCGAGTACTTGTTGAGAAAGATATTCTTCTAGAAATAACTCTGAAGGGGTGGGGGAAAGATTTCTAATAAAAAATAATCTCTGAGATGTCCATGAATCTGTTTGGCCATGAATCTGGCACACCTTATAAGAACTCAGTGACATTTATTTTGTGATTATAAAAATGAATTTTTATTGTTGGATATTGTGGGCCAAATCAAAATATGTCAAACACAATTATGTGTGAAAAGACTCCAGAAAAATACAACGGATAACTTCCATAATTCGATTACTTGGTAATAATGAAATAAACCCAAATCTGATAGACGCAAAGGACATCTTACCAGCTTAAATTGTGAATCCACTGCTCATCTTTCAGTTGTTCGAGGTTAAATAGGTCTTTCAAGGCTTGCTCGTAACATTCAAGACTCGTTCAATGCAAGGCAACAAAGCTCACATTTATTAGAAACTTGCTCTTGGCGTTGCAAATATTTTTATTTATTTATTCATTTTTATTTTTATTTTTTATTTATCTATTTATTTATTTATTTTCCGTTTCAAATAATTATGGTTGCTGTATTAAAACATTAATTAAATATTTTAGATATGTTGTTAGTTCTTAAACTATAATTAGTAAATTAATGTAAGTGATAATTAATAAAATAAAATAAATAAACTACCGTTTAGAGTTTACATAGGAATCCTTTGTTTTCAATAATATTGTTTAAATTAGGCGAACTAAGATGTCATGGCTAATTTCTAATATTAATTATGTTTAAATTACTTATTTGATCAATTGTTGTTTTTTATATCGTAATTAATGTATATTCAACAATTCTGGGCTCGACCATTATGCCGCTATCAGGAAAGAACAACTTTACAATATAAAATACAATCACTAATGTATTTAAAATAATATTTTTTTTTTATTCATGAAGTGCATTATTGTTATATCTCCTCGCAGATAGTTATTTACCTGCCAATGGAAACTAAAGAACTAATAGAAAATAATAGTAGACGAAGCAGGACTTTACAATTATTTATTTAATTTCTGTCATATTTTAACAACGAAACGCAAATCAAAGACACATTTTTTAACTAAAAATTTGCGCAAAATCGCAAACATAAAGTAAAATATTAAATGGCAGGCGCATGCATAGTGTGCTGTACAGTACAGAGCATAATTAGATGTTAGATAACATAAGCAATCACGTTTGCCAAATGACTGTCATATTAGATAAATATCTTTCACTGGTTAAAAACTTAATGGAAATAAAAACAGATATTTTTAAGGAACAACCAGGTTATTTGACTCAGATTTATCATACTGTTAATACAACATATCTAAATTGATTTATCTAGTTTCCAAGTTCCCAGTCTGTATTTATTTCCGAACTACTTTGTTTAGATTTTTTTCAATTATTTTCCTCGTAATTTCTAATCATGATACCGAATAAATAATTTTTTTATTTTTCAGTATTGTTAAAGGCTTAGGTTGGACAAATGCTTCAAATTAAACTTAACAACATCTGGAAGATTAGTTTTCACTTCTATTCCTTTCTTATTTTAAAATTAGTTCCACATCCTAATAAATAAAAAATAGTTCTTAAATAATTTCTAATTAACTTATGAAGCAATTTAATAATTATTCAACTTGTAAATCAACTGGTCGAATGGAATGCAATTTCAAAGCAATCTATTTTTTAATGGATCTGATTTTTATAAAATTAGGCAAATTCATGACATATAATATCATGATAAGAGCAGCATCAAGATTAATGCGAACATTTTTTTATTAATTAACAACTCAGCCGAGAATAATCTTTAGTCAAGTTCTGTGTTCTTGTATTCATTACGCAGGCCGAGTTATAATGCAATGGTTTCCAGGGGTTTATAGTTTGGTTTAGTTTCGTTATACTAACGCTTCGTATTAAGGCAACACTAGAGCTATTTTGGGATGGACCTCGTCCTTTTGTACTGTGCTCAGATGACGAGAATGACACCTGAGCTGGCATCCTTCCCCCTTCAAAGTTCTCCACCAAACCAGGAGATTTTGAGGCCGAAGAGCTCCAGGCTCGAAATCTAATTCCACTGAAGTATGCGTGTATACGGTCCTGACGTACGTTAAATCTGAAATATCCTCTCATTGGTGCGGTGTGGAGAGAAGAGATTCCAGCTCAAGTGTCGTCCTCTTCATCTCACTAAGACTCACAATTACGAGCCTGTTCCAAAATATCCCTAGTATTGATTTTATACATGACAGTAATATAACTAAACTAAATTTGAAAGATATGAAATATTTTATTGTTTTAACAAGGAGTTACCAGTGCATTTCTTTCATGGCAGCTCGACAGGCATTTGAACTTGCATAATTTACACTTTCTACGCGAATTTTGAGAAAAAAATCTAACTTTTTCTTTTCACATTAATTTCTTTTATTTTGGGTTTTTAGTGTTTACATACTCTACTTTCGTGCACCCTTAAGCAGAATATAAGTTAATTACTCGGTTAATGTGTTAAGTCAACCATCTAACTCTTCGACCCGCCCGAAGGCACACGGATTTAAACCATAAAACTGAATGACCGGACCGCCGCTACAGCAATTGGTGGGAATTGTGGTTGAGTCCTAAGGGCCATCACCGGCCGCAGTACAACCCTTCCCGAAGGAAGTACGTCCCGTCATCGATGGGAGGAGTTAGATCCCCCACCTATTAGTGTTCCCTCCAGGGTGGCGAGATCCAACCACCATGCCGGAAGCATCTCATCCTCATTTCGAGGTGCCCCCGGGGGGTTCAGTTAATGTGTTAAATGAGCCCTATCATTGTGTTTTGAATTTATCTTGCTCAGATAACGCCAACACATGCAAACAGGGACGTAATGTCATCCATTATAACCAAATTCTCGAAAGTGTCCTAAAACATCAAAATTCATTAAATTCTTGAGATTGTTTTCTTTTCCCTTTACAATCTCTCTCGCTCTCACTCTCTCTTTCTGGCTCTTTTCTTTCATGCAAGATATGCTAAAAAATCGTGTATATAATGACTGAATGCAATTGATGTACAACAATTCATGACCAATCCCATTACTTCACCGGTTCATTATCCGGATTCTCCACCGTCCACCCTCTCCTCGGCCTTGTTTTGTCTCTCTCTCTCTCTCTCGTTATCCGAACTTTTCTCAACTCCACACCCGCGATTTGTTGGCGCGCATTAAACGTGAAGAATTTTAAATTGCTCGAAATCGAGTTTCATAATCATCATCAGGCGCGAAGACAGAGTGGGCCTTTCCGAAGGAAATAATCTCATAAGTTCTCATTTAATAAAATGAAATTTCTCCTTTGGCGAAAGAAAAAGGGAAGGAGGAAGCACCTCCCTCTAACAAAATGCCAACTCCTTCCATAATATCACTTTTATTTATGTAAGGCGAGAAAGCCCGGGAAAAATGCCCGGCGTCAAAAATGGAGCAATAAGCATAAAGTATTTTGCAGGAGGCGAGTGTGATTTACATAAATGATAGAGTCAGTTTTCCCCCAGCCGCCCGAAATCCCGAATATCAATCACCATTAACTCCAATGACTTGTAAAGTTCTAAGTATTCCCGCCGAAGGAACGCACGGCTTGGCGAGAAAGCGCCCGCGATTTGGCTGTCTTTCGAAACGTTACGAGAGATGTCACTCTGCGTTATGAAATATTCATTGAAAGATGGTTTATTAAGAATTGAATTTTTTTAAAAAATCTAATATTCTAAAATGTTGTCAAAGATAAAACGTAAAATATTGCTTTCATAAGATTGATATAGTTATTTATTTAATACTTTATTACTTTTCGTAAGATTAACTGATTAAGTTTTAACAAAGTTGGAATTTAAAATTATTCTTATAATTTGTTGATTCTTAAGATAATCAGATTTTTTGGTGTTTTCTTTAAGGGCCTATTAAATACCTTAAATCTTAAAAAAAAAGGATTTTGGAATGCAATTTTTTCGAATTAAAAATCATTCGAATACTTTTACCTGAATATTCGATACGAGCGAAAATAAAATCTTCCGCTCTTAAATCTTTAAAATCCAATTTCAAACCTGAAAGAAGTGTTGTAGGAATATTCCTTTGACTCTATAGTTTTTTTAACCAGTTTAAATTCGTGAATATTAGATAGATTATTAGAGAAATTTCAAGAAGCCAACATCTTTGGGATCTACATAACAAATATTTTTAAAACTCTACTTAAATCGCTCCAAGTACGTCTTAATTTTATTGATGGATTACAAATATTATGTAGGAAAACTCAAAAACATATAAAATTATTACTTGATTATTTGAAATAAATTTTTTTCCGATTATTTAAAAATAAATGGAAGTAAAAGGATAACTGATTATTACAACACGTTTTTCTATTCTTAGATTTATCATACTTCACTTTATTATTACAATTTTTTTTTTATTTTCTTCTTTGTTCTGTTTGACATAACTGGTGTGTAGTGAGAGAATAAATGATTGAAAATTGTAAATAAGTAATTAGTTTAATTATTAAATTTTATTGTTTATTTTATTTGTTAATTGGGTTATTAACTTTGATTGTTTGTCAAAAACTAATGATAAATTTTTCATTTAATAAAAACACGTCAGCTGATTATCTTGAAAAAGATTCATTATCTTGAAGTAATGAGTCTACAAACTAAATGAATTAAAAACAACTCTAAACTTGCTTTTACAGATTTATTGTTCAACATTCAGTATACATTATATAAAAAAGCCATTACTTCACAATTAAGAATCAGTAACTGCAATATTTATAAACACATATTTATTGGGGGATTTTTACTCATGAAATACACTCAGTGAGTTATTTATTGATTCAGCAAAAAAAATACATTAATAGGTGAATTTACAATTGATTTCGATTTCTTATTGTTATGTTTCTTTAATAAAAATATATGTATTAGTTTAGTTACATATTGTAGGTAACCGATATATTAAAAAATGATTAAAAAAATCTTGTGACTTTCACAGCTTTTAGCAAATTGTTAAATTTCCTTTCTTTTCAAAAATATTATTTAAATTTATATTTTCTGTAAATTTGTAACTTTCTATATATCTTCTGTGTCATTTTATTAAATTCAAAATTAGAAAACTAATTATCATTGATTTTATCAAAACATTTGCTTTTGCGTTTTAACATTTTTAAAAAAATTATATGGGAAATCCCTTAGTAGGAAAGCAGTTTGTAAATTTGAAATCTTCTTACTAAACAGTGACAGCAATAAAACTAATGTATAGTTTCCACTTAATAGTATTAAAATTAAATAAAAAGAATTTTGACAAAATATTTCTGTAGTATGAAAATTTAGATTATTCCGCCGGGTTTTGTGCAATATCGAGAAAATAGAGACGGACACGTTTCAGAAATTTCACATCAAATGCAAATTTTGCACTTTTTTTTAATTTTTCATAAATGAAATATATAAAGTACTACCATCGTAAAAGAAAAAAATGATCGAACTCGAGATTTTGACAAATCACCACATTTTATAACTCCTTGAATTCACAAAATGCTTTTTTAGAAAATTAATACTGTCTACCAACAAAAATAACTCAAAAACGTTTTGAGCTAAATGGATGAAATTTGATGTATGCCCCTTATATTAAATGTGTAGATTTCTATCAAATGTTGAGCAAAATCTATTCAGAAGTCCATATGTCCAATTATTCGAATATAAGTTAAATGATAGATGGTTAAAATTAGGTACAAAGATGTAACATTCATATTGAAGATTCCTGTCAAATTTTGAACCAAATAAAACAAGGGCTTGAATATCTCTCAATTTGTACTATCAGAAACATGTAAACATATAACATGTATAATTTGAAAACACATTGACTCAAATATATTAAAATATGCTTGTGATTTGCAGATTGGTGGCAATTTTTGGCTTTAATCATTTGGGGAAAACGAGTCTAAAATACAAATTTACTTTTATTAGAGGGTACACGAAACATTTTGGGAAAGACCACTCCCACTGGTTAATTACTAAATTATTTTAAATTTCTCTGTTGACTACTTCTTAAACCATCGCTCATATTTTGCTTTTTACCTTTTTTTTGCTCGTGATTATTTGTTTAGTATATGGCTCAAATCAGTCTTTAGTGAACCACCACAGTATGGAAGTCATTGCCTATTCCATATGCATATAAGATTCTGGTATGTGAAATTTTATGGTAACATCCTTCATTCTACTGCATGCTCTGAATGGTTCTGGATAGTAATTCACACTATGTATTGGGTTGTTCGAAAAGTAATTTCGTTTTTTTTTTTTTGTGGAAATGAAAGACAGTTTTCGTATAATAAACAAATACTTTATTAAATTATATATTGGTGGTCCAACACCTTTTGCCATCTTTCTGGTAGTAGCATCATTCCACGCTCATAAAATTTTTGGTCTTTGCTGCCAAAAAACGGATCGAGGTGATTTTTGACCTCCTCATTGGAGGTGAAGGTTTTACCGCCTAAAAAATTGAGCGAACCAGTTCTGGCACTGGCGTACTGTCAACACACCTTCTCCATACACATCGGTCCATTTCTTTCTGGCTTGAACAGCATTTTTACCCTTTCTGTAGTAAAACAGTAAGATATGTCGAAAAGGCTGCTTATCGCTCACCCTATTTAAAAGGGCACCAACCAAAAACTACTGCGTAGAATGAATTGGTATTTTTCACACACAAGCCTTGCTATATGATCTCTCAAAGCATATAAAAATGATACGGCTTAAATGTGAAGTTGGGAGCGAAAAAATACAATTAAATCCTGTGTCGGGAAAAAACGAAATTACTTTCCGAACAACCCAATAAAGTGAAGAATTATTCTCTAATCGACTTTTTCGTATATCTCTGTTTGAAATTCACTTACAATGTGCGATTTAAAGCAACTTAGGTGTTATCGAAACTATATTTCTCCATTAGTATTGAAATTACCCGTCTGGAATTAACTTTTCTGCGTATAGATAGTTGCGTTTGTTTCATTTCATATGTTTGACATTTTTCGTATATAACATTTAACATGATATCCGACAGTAAATTTTTCCCTAATTAATGTGCTAGAAAGTAGAATGTTTTATTTTAATTTGCATTCTCTTTCTGTCTGAAAATGTGGTGTATATTTTAAAAGGCAAAATTTGGTAACCTAGCAACACAATTGTAATAGTTTTTGAAAAATAATATTTGTTAGCAGATATTCTTTTTTGATTAAGAAAAACAACCCTTTATTGCTATAAATATGGTATTATACTTTGTATAAAATATAGTACTCGCTATTATCAGAAAATGGACGATTTTAATGAAATTAATATTGGCTACAAATAAAAAAATATCAAATCAAAGCACTTAACTGACAGAGGATAATATAAGATGTACTGCAGACATTATTACAACTGGAGAAATTTCAAAAGCCAGAACATGATTGTATTAATAAAGCTGCTGGGGAATTTAAAGTTTTTCAAAAAATTTGTTTTCAGGATGACTGGGTAAAACTAGATTCTATTTCAATAAAAATAATTTTGAATTTTATGAATATATACCATCGATAAACATAATTGAGGTTTGAGGTTGCAATTTCTTCTAAATGTATACCTTATATTTGAAAAAAAAATTAAAATTCTCACCATACCACCAATACACCTGTGGAGCATTTAATTATAATAACCATTATGGAATTTAGAAATCAATTTTTTAAAGCACTATTTCTTGGTTCTAATCATACGGATGCAAAATCTCACAAAATTTATCGATAACATGTTCTGAGAAAAATTAAATTAGTATATTATTATCAAGAATAAGTTCATAAAATTTCAAAACTCGAACAGATTAGGAAAATGATATAAAATCATTTGCAAAATTCCACTCTTACAATCTGAAACGTCAAATTTAATTAAGAGAGTACAAAAATAATTTCTACGCCATCTTAAAGTTTAAAAAATTATTAAATCCACGATGTAGTTTCCATTAGAATATTTCGAAAATTAAATAACTTACTTTTAAGCACGGTTATTTAAAGACAAATAAATTAATTTCTTCAGGCACGTGAAATGAGATGCTTTATTGCATACAAATAAGCAGTAAGAGAAACAATGTCTATTAGATAATAAACACTGTGTTAGCAGAACCCTATAGAAGATATTATTATACCTCCAAATCTAATACTGAATAGCGTTTTTCATTAGATTTTTTTTTTATAATTTGAGTTAAAATTAAAATTTTTAATTAAAAAAATGACATTGACTTTTCTTTTACAGTTAATATAGAATATTGGAATATTTTAAAAGACATTTGCTTACTCTGAAGTGATATTATAAAAATTTAAAAAAAATCTCTTTAATTTATGAACATAAAATTCAGCTTTGTAAGTGAAGTACAAGTCTAGGTTTATATAAGCGTAATAAATGAATATGTATGTAATATTTTCCTTGTATATTAATCGAAATGAATTCTTCAAACGATAGAAATCAACGATAAAAAAAATCAGTCCTCTTAAATCTGTCATAGTGAATGAAAGCAGAATGTATTTATGAAAGGAGTGCCTTCTGTAGTTGATAGATTAGATCAATACCGCAATTTGAATCTCCAGGTTTTATCCTTCTAGTTAAAGCGATTTTCAACAATTTTTTCTGTCTTAAATCTTGATTAATGATTTGCATTTACTCTCATCAGTAGTGAATACTACACACATTCCTAAGTCTCCCTTTTCGAAACATCTCTTCGGTGGAAAAGTATTTATTAACCCTATGCCCTCGGATAGTCAACCATCTAACTCTCCGACCCGTCCGAAGGCACACGGATTTAAACCATAAAACTGAATGACCGGATCGCCGCAACAGCAATTGGCGGGAACTGTGGTTGAGTCCTAAGGGCCGTCACCGGCCACGGTACAACCTTTCCCGAAGGAAGTACGTCCCGTCATCGATGGGAGGAGTCAGATCCCCCACCTATTGGTGTTCCCTCCAGGGTGGCGAGATCCAACCACCCTGCCGGAAGCATCTCATTTCGAGGTGCCCACCGGGGAGGGGGGGTTGCCCATGGATAGTCAATCATCTAACTCTCCGACCCGCCCGAAGGCACACGGATTTGAACCATAGAACTGAATGACCGAATCGCCGCAACAGCAATTGGCGGGAACTGTGGTTGAGTCCTAAGGGCCATCACCGGCCACGGTACAACCCTTCCCGAAGGAAGTTCGTCCCGTCATCGATGGGAGGAGTCAGATCCTCCACCTATTAGTGTTCCCTCCAGGGTGGCGAGATCCAACCACCATGCCGGAAGTATCTCATCCTCATTTCGAGGTGCCCCCCCGGGGGTTGCCCTCGGATAAGTGACTCTCACTCACCATTCAAGACGATGCATCATTTTGAGTTTCATTTATTCATTTATCTAATTTTGATTGTTAAAATACTTACAAAGTAGTAAGAGGATGCAAATTCCTGAAATGGGAGAATCCAACCTAGAACAATTATACATATTTGTTTTTCGGAGCAATAAACTTGTATTAGGTGAATAATTATGCATCGAATTACTTTTCTGAGTGCTAAAGGTTAATAATAATGTAAAGAAAGATTAACTGTCAGGAAACTCGATTTCTCATAATACCCATTGTTGGTTTATTTTGATGTTACATTTCAGTTCATTTCATAACAGTTTTAGCTCCACTCAAATCAAATAATGAAGTATTGAAATAATTGCGTGTTTATTTATGATTAAAATGCAGATATTATTTATTTTGATAGTCAGTTATTCAATAGATAGCCAATTTTAATGTGATCTTTGAGTACTTTTTTATGAAGTTGAGTTTTATAAAATTAGATTTGAAAGAAGATGTGCAATCTCATATATCCCTCACATTCCATATGGTTTCATGTCTCAGTATGTATGATATTTGCTATAAATATACGCAAGAAACTTTGTTTTTTCGTCAAATGTTGTGTTCAAGTGTGGCATTTGAAGTTTTATTTTTTTTAACACTGATTTTTTTTATACTTTTCTTTCTCTTCTATTCTGCATACTTTTCGGCTTGCATAGTTATAAACTTTCACGTGATTTAATGAGATAAAATTCTATAATTATTTTTATTTTATTTTCTTGTTTTTCGTATTTTCCACCATCACCAACATGGCTTTCTCGTATCTTTTCTTATAACGCTATGTATCTAATGAGCTACGACATATAATAAGTCCAAGTTCAATGTCATAAAATCCATCAATAAATAACCTGTCTCTCTCTTTTAATGTTATATTATAAGTAATGCCAATAAACGTTGCAATTTTCTAAAAGAAATGGAATTCAGCACATGTCTTTGCATCAATAAATTCTAGATTTATATCAAATTATGAATTAAATTCGTCAAAGAATTGATTCTATATTCTACCTCATAGAAATGAATTCGAAACCCAGTAAATCAGTTCGATAAAATTGGAATATGGTCTTTACTGCAAAATCAACAATATCAAATAAATATATAAAATAATAAATTCATAAATTAGATAAATTTTCAGGAAGATGAATATTTGTTTTGATGGCATGACCTGTTATCACAAGATATTATATAGTATCTCCAAGATGTTGTACAATTTTCTGAATATTTTGCAATATCATCAAAATACCGTAAAAAATATTGTTGTGATTTTTACTTTCTTGTATATGAAGTATACAAGGAAGAAGTATAGTAATCGTCGTAAAAATTGATTAAATTCCTAGATTTTGACGAATCTCTAAGTTTCATTCCTCCCTAAATCCGAGAAAAAACATTTTGTCGATAACAACAACAAAAAACCCGCTTTAAACTGGGCGAGTGAAATTTAATACACCAAATTTGTAGATTTCTATTACATTTTGAGCTAAATATATCCAAAGAAAATTTGGCTGGCTTATTAAGCTAATAGAGGTGAAAAGGATAACTGTAAAGTATAAAGAACTCGATAGATAAAATTTAATCCTTCTAAACTGAAGATTTTTATCAAATTTTGAATTAAATCTCTCGGAGTATCAACCATCGGTCACATGCTTGTGAACGGGATAACTATAAAATAGAAAGACTGAAATTGAAATGTTATGAACGAACGAAATCGGTCGCATATTCTATGTAGAGTTCACTGCACTACAAGGTACAAAACTCCCATATGCAGGACTAAAAATAAAAATCTGCGCATTCGCGTCATACACGATATTCCTTAAGATCCACAATTTTATGCGGAAAGGAGAAAAAGAAAGGGCACCTTTATTACAGAATATGCGAGAAGATTTCTGGGAACCACTCCCTCTAGGTTATTAGATATTCATTAAATTTTCATTCCGTCGATATCATTTCATTTTTATGAGCCATTCTCTTATCATCCTCCTGAAATTGGAAATTTTTTAATGGAATTAATATGCAACCCAATAATTTAACAATTGAAAGAAGGCAAATAGTTTTTGTTCTGTGACCGCGCACTGGTGCTGGAAAAATTGAAATGTGCGTTCTAAATAGTTTTCCCAAAATTTATCCTCGAAATACAAATATTCCAAGTTACGAGCTTTTCCTTCCTATCTGGAAATCCAATGTATGCATTTCCGAATCTCTCGAGGTGGGTCTTGAATCGAAATGTTCGCCAATGCTCTGGCAACCCTTCCAGATTTCTGAGCCAGAGTTCTCCGTAATATCCCTAAACCGCAACAGACAGATGTAAAGGCTTCAAAGCTTGTAATTCTCGAAGACATGCTCTTCGCGAACTCGGGATGGAGCCACGCATGCTCCCCTTCCTCAAGGGAAACCAAACAAAAAAAAAGGGAGGCCAAAGAACGTCGTTGCATGCAGTGGTGTTTTCCTCAAAGAGTAATCGCATAACAAGATGCTTATGAGCTACCATCAAGAGGATTCTGGACTGTGCCATCTTGCATGAAATGGGGTGAAAGAGTCAATTTTAAGGGTATGGAAAAGATATAAGGCAATCTGATGAAATGTTGTATCGGAGATCATCTTTCATGCATACTGGATATAGGGATCTTACAATTTATAAGAAAATATGGAAATACAGTAGAAAGAAATAGTCGAATTATCCATGGTATATAATTTGAAAATCTATTATGTATTTCTGCTACTAGTACCTTTAATACTTTCTTGATGCATATTCGATTTAGGTAGTCTTACAATTTATAAGCAAGTATGGAAATACAATAAAAAGAAATAGTCAAATTACCCATGGCATATAATTTGAAAATCTTGTATTTCTACTACTAGTACCTCTAATACTTTCTTGATACATTTTGGATTAAAGGATCTTATGATTTCTAAGCAAGTGTGCAAATACAGTAGAAATAAGTAGCCAAATTATCCTATCTATAGCATGGGCCGTGGTGGCCTGGTGGTAAAGTCTCGGCTTCGGAACCAGAGGGTTTCAGGTTCGAGACCCGATTCCACCGAAGAACCGTCGTGTAAGGGGGTCTATTGCACGTTAAATCCGTTCTGACCAAACGTCCTCCCGCTTTTGTGGTGTGGAGAGGGGGGTGCCAGCTCAGGTGTCGTCCTCGTCATCTGAACGCGGTTCAAAATTACGAGGTCCGTCCCAAAATAGCCCTAGTGTTGCTTCAAACGGGACGTTAATATAACTGAACTAAACTAAACCTATCTATAGTATATAATTTGAAAATCTAATATGAATTTGTACTGTTTCTCAATAAATAATCTAGCCTTATAAAAGTGACAAAAAATACTAGAAATTTCAATATTTATTTTGGCGGGTTCGAAATATACAAAAAAAAAGAGCATTACAGTCATAAAAATTCAACCTTCAGATTTTAATTAATATTTAATTAAAGTTCACTGAGTCTAGATAAACTATTTTTAATGTTTGTACATTTGCAAGTTAAAATTAAAGTGAATTAAATGGACGAAATTTTTCAAGTGGTTCTTACGGTCAAATTGTTGATTGATCTGTATCAAGTTTATGGGAAATTTCCCTTGTGGGAAAAGATTTTCCGAGGCTATCCCTGATTTTCTTTACAATACAATGAGCCTAAATAAAAAGAATAAAATTTACAAAGCTTTTTTGTAAACGATTCGCTGTTCAAGTTGAATAAAAATTTTATTTACGTTTTTTGTAACTATTTTGTCATTAATCCTTTGTCCTCAAATTAAATCCAAATTTCAACAAAAAAATCAAAATTTTTCAATTCTCAAAAAAAATTACAAATTTTCAATTTTGAAAAAAATATATATCATGTATGGAAAATATTTTTCGAGATTCATTCCTTAATTTTTGACACTCATACATATAATCATGTATGAACTGTTCACATTGAATGAAAAAAATTTTTTACATTTTTATTTATAACTTTGACCTATCTGCGCATTACCAATTATATTAATATTTTAGTTTTTGCATTCTTTTATATTGGTTTTACAGCCATGCCAGTTAGATTATTAAATTCATTTATATATATTTAAGTTATAATGATTAGATTAGATAGCACGATTGAAAACTTTTTTTTTGCTGTGGAAATCAATATGAAAACATCATACAATCAAAACCATGACATTAAATAAATGTTTTAACTTAGAAAAAGAAATTAAAGTGATTATTTTGGATATTGTTTAAGGAATAATTGTGGAAAATGTACAATCGTAATAATTTATTTGTGAAAAAAAATATTTTAAATGATTCTACAGGATTTTTTATGGCAGTCAAAAACATCTGACTTTATAATGTATTGTTTTTAATCAGAAACATGGCCGCACTCTTGCAAGAAAGTATGCGAGAAAATGAATGGAAAAATATTCCTTCATTTATTATTTTAGAATTATTCTATTCGTGGAGCAAAACACGCCACATTTCATTATAATTTAAATTAATAAATATGATAAGAATATTACGACACAGTTCCTAAATAAAGAGCTTTTGAAAAAAACACTTAAAAAAACTGAATTAGAATCATAAGTAAGAACAACGATCAAGCAAAATTTATTATGCATATATGTGTACATCTATACATATATATTATTCATATTAAGAGTTTCATTATTATTCTCTTGCGTTTTATTTTCTTTTTCTTTCAAAAATAAAACGCAAATACTTCTAATGTATTTAAATTAGATTTTCGTTGGCAATTTCCAAAAAAAAAAATTCTTTCAGACTTAACAACTGTCAAGACCAATCGTATTTATCTTATGATTATATGTTGATCAAAAATGTAAATTTCTCAAGCTTGACAAACGTAAATGCTCTGTATTCTTCCCTAAAAAAAGAAAGAAATTATAAGTTCCATTTGATAAAAAAGTAATATATTGTCAACAAAAATTAAATATTAGTATCTCGTATTTTTCTTAATGTTTTTTTTAAATCATACGTTAGATAATTTGGAATGATTTAAACTTCAGTTTGTTGCTCTTTGTTGTTTGTTGTAAATATAATCGACCTCATTATTACGCATACTGAATTTTGTTACCATAATTATGGCTATTTGAACATTATTTGTTCCTTTATTTAACAACAGAATTGGGCATCTTGTAATCGATAAAATTCCTTTTAGTGTTATTCTATTTTAACATATCATGAATATTTTTGTTTATATTGAATTTATGAAAATTCTGAACATTTTTTTATCTCAGAAATGTATAAAATCTATTTTGTCTGCATTTAAATCTCTAAATAATTGAAAGATTCTGCGTTTGTCGTCAACATTGAATTTAATCAATAGAGCATTTTAATATGCAAAAGTTGACTTTTCAATACCATATTTTACTGAATGAACCTTTCAATGAGTCTTCACATCCCATAAGAATAAGCAGAAAGAAAGTTTTTGGATTAAGAAATTTGATAGAATTTAAAAATGAAGCAAATATCTCTGTAAAATGAACTAGTTATGCCGAATAGTTCAAATTATAAATAATTCAAAGAACAAAATGACTGGTTAAAAACAGATATACGTAGCTTCGTATATCAAAGTATTAATTTTTATGTTTGATAAATTCTTCGTTTACACCAACGAAAAATGCATGAAAGAACAGAGTCAACACATTTTCCATATTATGACGATTCAGTCTGACCAAAATGGCAAAGTTAAATTTTTTTTAAAGTACTAGAATAAAATTTCATTTTAGAAAAAGGAGATTCTAAAATTTATAATTTGTTAATGATTAACTGCCAATTAAAAATCTCCCCCCTTTTTTTAAAGTAATCTGCATTTTTAATATATAAATGTGCAGCGTTAATGTAATAAATTAAATTAATTGCTTAATTATTCTTTTCATAAATTACAAAGTGATTATATAGCTCATTTTTATACAAATAATAATAAACATACTTTTATGAATTTGAAATATTGCTTCCCAGGGCATTAAGTCTAATAAGAAAGATACTTTTTAATAGCTGCTGAATGAATCTCGAGTCATTATCGTCCAATCTAGGTGACAAATTTAGACACTATTTGAAGACTTATGTGACAAAAATAAAGGACCCCGATTATTCACGAATCTTGGTGACAGCTCCTTAAGGATTTGGGTCCCAGCGTTCAATCTCGAACATTCTATGCTTGTCATGAGTCTGCAAAAACCTGAGCAATGGAACCAGTAGTAGTAGTCGAATCGGGAGAGAGAGCTGAAGTCGATAGTTGAGCATTGATCTCCAGTGAATTCTTTCCGAGCTATTTGTGCCGTTGCAAAGTTTTGTTCTTATATATATATTTCTGCAGTGTTTTTTGCTACTGTGTGTTCATGTTTTTTCGAACACAATAAAGCTTCTTTCCCGGTTTATTGAGACATCTACTGGAGGGATTTTGGATTTTCCCTAGCAATATATTGTGTAAATATATCCGAATTTACAAAGAAAACTATCTTGAAAATTAATTATTATTTCAAGAAAAGGATCCGAAATTAAATTTATTTGATTTATTCGCTAATTATTTTTATTTTATAAGTTCTTTTCAGATCAAATTTATTCTCTATATTGTTACTCACTCCTATTTCCTCCTGTTGTGGTTTGCAGCTCAACCCTTCTTTGCAGGGACATGCCTTTCTATAACGGCCCTCTTCAGTTCGGTCATTTGGATCTGGATTACATACAGCTCCTACACAGAAGTAAAACAGAAAATGGACAAATAATGAGACATTTCCTTCATTTAACTACGATGGCCATATTTTACATATCAGTATTTATTTTATTCTTATTTCGACTTAAACAACAGAGAATATTTCGGTTTATAATCTTCAAATTCTTTTCTAAACACTGGAAATTTTATAGCATACTATTATTTTAATGGATTTTTAATGTAATAGATATCCAATTTGGTTTTTGAAATATTTCATTTTGTCCAAGAGGACTATTGAAACTGAACACCGAAAAACTAGAATACATTTCTTTAAATAAATTTTCTTAAATTATTAAAGCATGTTTATAAAAGGATAAATCCCATAGACAGGTATATCACTTAATACATATTTTGTTCAAACTATTTCCAAACTGAGCGTTCTCATTAATTTTATTACTAAATTCAAGTGAAAACAGTGTTAATTTAAGTGATATCTCGGTCACATGACAAACGTAATCATGAACTCCATCTAACATTTAGTTAAATACTGCCTAATGCCTTGTCGCGATAGTACTTCCTTCTTATTTTTTCCAGAGTTTTGTTTATTGTGCGCATATGACTAGTATCACATGACAGTGAATCCACTGTGTTAAAAATGAAAAAGATCATCAAAGAAAATATACAAATCAAACATTTTCCTCAATCAATATGAATATCAATTTTCAAGTGTGTGTGTGTGTGTTTTTCCCTTACTAAAGTATGTTGCTTTTTTTCTAGCTCATAACCTAAGAATATAAAAAGAATGTATTGTAAATATAAAAAAAATTCAACGCCGGGACCTTGATGTATCTCTACGTGCTAAACCTTCTTCAGTTCGAAAAGAATTCATTTCCGGAATTCCAACTTTGAGGGCGAATAATAGCATTGACATCTGTCTGTTGATTTATGAAGACGATAACTCAAAAATGGATCGATAGAATTTGAATGAAATTTAATATGATTTTTTTTTCATCGAAATTTCAAATTTTCATTAGATCTTGATTTAAATTCATCAATTAAAATCTGTCTGTCCATTCCTCCGCCGAAAAACTCAAAAACATAACGATTTAGACAGATGAAATGTCAGTCAGAGAATATACATTCTGCTGATGTATCAATTATGGTATATATGAACGAAATAGCTTATCTGTCTGATAAAAAGACACATCATGCTCTACCAAAACATTCTACATGTGTTCCATACATTACCGATAATTAAGTTAATGTGTGGTTTATATCTGGGGATATTTAATAGATTTTAAAGGGAACGTAAAATGAATTGGTACATGATATCAAATATCAATAAGAATTATCGAAAATTTTGAAAATACAGATAAATTTCTGGCATTGTACAGGAATGAAAGTAGTTAAGCAAAAAATTTGAAAGATTTATTGAGTAATATGTAGTTTTAAAACAAAACGGCACACAATACTGGATAGGAGCATTGAAATGGATTTCTGGTTTTGCCCAAATTGGCCACGGCAAATATTTTTGTAATACCTTTTATTCTTAAAAGTACTAGAATAACTGGTAATGTTCTTTTTTAAACTTACGTCAACATAAAATCTACCAAAACAACACAATCGAATCCTTGAACAAATTCAATTATCAGCATACAATCGGTATTTCTTTTCTCTGAAGGCAAAAGTGTAAAACAATTTTACTGTTTTTAAGTTCCCTATCAGTTTTCTGATGTCTATTAACAATTCTTTGAGTTCATATCAATATTAAATCAATAGATTGTACTTGCATTCATTTTTATTGAAACTATTTTCTTACCTTTTCGAGTTGGATTATCGCATATTCCATGGAATCCGGGTATTCTGGTTTGTGCATCGATGCAGCATTGATCCCAGTCGCAATCCTCCTCCGTCCGGCAGAGCTTTTGACCAAATTGTTTCACTGCTGCCTGAAAAACCAATGTTTAATTAACTTATTTTCACAGTTATAAACAACTGTATAATCTTAATTTTAATACCCTCGCAACTTTGTAACCCATCGGTGCGTAAATGTGAATTATTCTGCGGCTCCACTGATGGCACTAAAGAGCCTGTCGCTGGTG
>JAPMOR010031247.1:39006-54683 GCA_026543865.1 Argiope aurantia | reverse complement strand
TAACAATTAACAAATAATTGAATACAAGATAGTAATAATCATTGATCTATATCAAAATATTTAATAAATATACACACACTTTAGAAATAACATAATTTGAATTTTATAACTATATAAACTACGTTTGCGGATAAAATTATTAATAATAAACTTAATTATTAATAATTTATAATTAAGTTTATTATTGATAATAATAATGCTTATTATTAATAATAAACGGCAAAAATGATTAATCAATTTACGAACATTGATCATAATGTTACAGGTAGTTTGAGCTGCAGCAAAAGGCAATTCTCAAAGAAACATATTTTATTCCTATTATGTCAATATGTAGTTATAAATTACTTATTTACCCTTCCTGGTGTTTTCCAAGCTTGGAGTGGTTATGTCTTTTTTACAAATAATACCTTTAAAAACTTTTATAATTTGAGGAAAAAGCAGCAGTTCAATCAGAATTTCGTGCCTTTTCTGGTCCTTTTTTTATATTCTTTCCATCACAAAACCAAAATAAGAAGTTTCGCATCTATCTTTTGCTCTCACAATATCGGAAGTAAAAGTAGAAGTATTTTCAAGAGGTGAGAAAAGAAATCCTGCTAGGTCCTAGAAAAAAGGCATTACCGAGCAAAAAAAGGGAGAAAACCAGCATATGCAAGGGAACACATAAATGCTCCGGGCTTCTGTTAACGCTTTACCATAAAGAGCAAGCAGACCTAGCTGAAAATGCCCCATTATATAGGCTCATTTACCCACGAAAGACGGTGCTTATAAACTGTAACTGTAGCCTTCTCTATCGAAAACACACTGTTGCCAAGGAAAAGAGCTAAGTTAAAAGAGGTGTGTAGGAGTTAGTATCAAGTTATGCCTACTTTTGCGAGAGATAGGGGCAGTTTTGGGGAAAAGTTTTTGTCTAATGTAGGGAAAATCCATATACCGTAAATAAATAGTTTTAGTGGCAAGAATTTACATCATAGATGGTGCTGCTGAGTGCGTTGCTGTTATTGAAAAGAATTTAGAATGAAATTATTGATGTGGATGATGCTTAAGATTTCATCTGTAGAATTTGATGTTTGTGAATTAGAAGACTGGATATAAAAAATGTCGATGAAAATACAATCGAAAGTAGTTATAACATCAATGAGTTTTTAAAAAAACTGTAGAACAATTCTTAAATAGCAATTTTAACAGTTTTTAGGTGCGAAATATTTCTTTAGTTTAATCCAAATATAAAGATTCCTTGTTTCTAAAAATGTAGAGTTCGGCTTTTTTTTTTAAAAAAATTTAAAGTATTCTTTTATTTAAACCTTTACCATTAATCTCTTATATTATTTAATTGCGAAAACAACAGGCTTAGAATTTCTATTCAATGCATTGAAAAGTTAAGAAATCTATATAATTAAAAATCTTTCACATAAAGCTAAATAGCTTTTAAACTTTTGATGGAAATACACATTTTTAAAAAAATAATTTTTAATATTTTTACAATTTTAATATTGCTGCTCTACACAATCACTATCATTATCGGGAAGAAAGTTTTGCTGCTAGATCTAATGGTGGTTGAATGGATGCCGGATTAATGATTTTCGGGCTTCCCGACTAACTTAGCTAAGAATTTTTGAGACATAAATGAAAGTCCCTAATAATGATTACTGGAAATTTGGAAATATGTCGATTAGGAACGAAATTAGGATATTTTTCTAAAACTTCCATTGCACTATCACGAGAACTATAAAAGGCTGAAAATCTCTCAGTTGAGTTGAACTCAGGATAGTAATTGAGCGAGTTCTTTCTGAGCATTTTGGATATTTCGATTGTTTATAAACGATGCCCTGCATGTGTTCTCCTGTTTACTACAAGTGCTTTTTTGTGATGCTTGTTTTTGTTTGGCTGTTGTGGATAAGCATATTCATTCGTTATTGCGTTATTGAACCTGTTGAACATTCCACTATACAGCCGACAGATTGAAGATTTTCCACAACAATATATTATTTATTTATATCAAACAGGATTTTAGAGGCTATATATGTATCAAACTCAAGATTTCCAATCTGGAACAGTCTTTTCTGCTGCCTGGTAAGGTCTTGGAAATTAAAATGAGTATAAAATACTTTGATTTTCTTCGTCTGATTCATGTTCTGACATGATTAGCATATTCTTCAAATTAATAGTTTAACGAATAGAAGGTTTAATTATGGTAGTATCAAATAATCTAGCACGATTTCATTCTTTTTTCTATTATTTAAACTTACGATAAGACTTACATCGAAGTATATAAAACTATAAAGAAAACTATTTTGAAAAGTAGTGTTAAAATATTACGTTCCATTTAACTCAGATATTTACACAGATAACTTTAATTTCACCTTCCAAAATTTCTTCTTTTATCGCGTATTCTGATATTTTAAGTGGGTTTATGTCTTTTTTTTAGTATAAGTTATTTGGAGAGAAAAGGCATCAAATATGCCGGTAATACCTGTTTTCAGTTTTTTAATTTAAAAAATTGGGGAAAACAATCTTTCAAAAATCAAAAATGTTTTATAAATATTAAATTAAATTCATTAAATGCTTTGTAGTTAATACTCATTCATTTTAATTTAATCAAATTATTTTAAAATAAGATGATCACGTTAAGATTGGCTCAAAATATAATTTTTATTCCATTAAATGCTATTTAATAATTCCAACTTCTGTGTTCTTTGCAAATTAGATTTTAAAAACATCCTAATTAGATCTTTTGGGTCTTATTTGACTCTTCTTTTATGCCAGTATATTCAAAAATGCCAAGCTTTATTAGATCATTCGATTATACCATCTCACTGCACACTGTCTAATACAGAGCTCTTTCAAAATACGTAAAGAATATACTTCAAGTGAATAGGAGTAGAATCTATTTTCATATTAATAAATCAATTATTTAGTAGTATGTATTTAAATAAACAATGTTAAGCAAAATCTGTCTGGTAGATGTATTCCAAAAGTGCCATTAAGTTTAACAAAGATTTATTCTACAAGAAAACATAGATAACAAAACACAACCAAAACTTCAATTAAAACAAATCTTACATAAATCAGCAACACACAAACGCTAATAAGAAAATCGCTAGTTAAATAACAGCACAGCACATTTCTGATTGCAATTAAAAAGATCACTTTGCAGTCACATTCCAAGGAGAGAATACCGTCGACCCATTAGCTTCATTCTTTCGAATTTATATAAGACCAACGACAAAAAATAGAACCTTCTAGAAGAATCGGTGGATCTCGAGTTCTAAAAGAATTATTGGCATTATGCTTATATCCTATAAAACCTTTATTTCTTGTGACTGAAGTCCCCAAATTCATCTCCAAGTTTGTCGCCCAGGCTGGGGGTCATTCACCTCACATCCATTCAACATCTGCGAAAATATCTGTTAATATTTCTTTCCTGCTTTGATACATACTGCACAAAAAAGTGATATTACAAACCTGTAACAACTGGAAATTCAAATTTTGTTAGATTAGTTGGATGGTAAATATCTAAAATTCGTTGTCATATTTAATGACAAGTACTACTCTATTTTATAAAATTCTTATAATAATTTATATTAAAGGAATATTAGTATTAAAAGCTTTATTAAATTATTAATATATTTACAAATTAAAATGATTCCAAAAAAAATTGTTCACGAAACAAATGCTCTAAAGTTACAATTTGATAATATGATTTTTTTTTATCGTTCAACTAGGATTATTTCACATACAATCATTTGTGTTTCCATCTGCCCTCTCAGTTCACGTAAGTTCGATTCCCACTCTTGGAGCTCATTTTTGCCAAAACATTAAGAAGTTGCGAGTTTTTTAAAATAAACATCCGATGAAGATTGCAGGGCCGCGGTGGCCTCGTGGTAAGGTCTCTTCGAAACCGGAGGGGTGCAGGTTCGAGACCCGATTCCACCGAAGAACCGTCGTGTAAGGGGGTCTGTTGCACGTTAAATCCGTCCTGACCAAACGTCCTCCCGCTGGTGTGGTGTGGAGCGGAGAGGGGGTGCCAGCTCAGGTGTCGTCCTCGTCATCTGACCGTGGTTCAAAATTACGAGGTCCGTCCCAAAATAGCCCTAGTGTTGCTTCAAACGGGACGTTAATATAACTAAACTAAACTAAACTAACTAAACCGCTGAAGATTGTTAATGCCCTCTGGTACGTCGGAAGGAAAATACTTCATGATGACCTCCAAGTCGAATCTGTTTCCAAATTAATCAAAAAATCTATTAAGTTCGAAAAAATTCCCCAGATTTGTAACGAGTTGCTTCAAATGCCAGCATATGATCCGGCTGTGGAAAAGACCTAGGGCTACAATCGACAATTTCTACATAAATTTCTATTAAGTAAAAAGACTGAGAATTCACTAATTCCGTTGCCTCTCTGGTGGATTAAAATCTCCCAAAAGTTTTTCCTGTTTCAGCCTTAGATAGCTTGCTACAAGCGTGAAATTTCTGGAATTTTTCAAAAATAACTAATCAAAGCATTTAAATCAGTCCCCCATAATAAAAGGCACATGCAACGTCATTCCATTAAAGTTCCCTTTCCCCCATAAATAATCAAAACATTATTTTATATTAATAATTGTAAAAGTTTTAATCTAACGATTCTACCAAAATTCATGACGTTAGGGCATCATCTAAATCAGTTTCAATTCATTTTAATCCTTCCCTAAACTTACAAATTGCAATAACTATTCCAAATAATGATGTGGAGGTGCTCATGCTCGTGTCCACTTTGTTACACCGCGGAACTCCGAAACATTACGACTTTGCCGCTGTTTTTTTTCCCTGCAGTAATCGAATGATCTTGATGATAAAAAAGACATTAATTCTCTCTTAAACAGAAATCCATTCTCTCCAGTCCATGGCTCAGAATTAATAAACGCTCGCTTTCGAGTATTTCTATAAATACACATTCGGTACATAATTACATACGAAATGGCGCTTTAATCGCGCTGCAAACCACTCGGTTAAAATTGCTTTCAGCCGAAAGCCCGCATTGTTCTTAATATAAGCAAAGTGACCCTTTGGAAAGGCCCGTTATCTCCCGACAGAGAAGTACAATGCAAAGCGCTTCCCCGACCCGATAAGCACCCGACTGTTCGGTAAACAAAAGAGCAAAAGTTTCGGTCGGGCAATTGTTCCGACTCCGGTGCTAATTCCTTTTGCCAGTGTATCCATTCAACTGTTCTCCGGCTCGAGTGCTCGTCGCTATCCGTTCAATTCAAGTACTCGAGTGTTTCAGAAATGTCTCCGGTCGAGGCTCCGGGTTTAACTGATGGCAGTTACTGTTTCTCTTCTGACTCCCCAAATCATTCACGAGAAGAAAATTAATGTTTTTTGTTGTATCCGACTAGGTTCGGAGGCGAATTTTTTAAAAATGATACATAAAATTTTTTTATTGTATCAAATAGGTAAAACAGACTTGAATGTTCACCATTAGAAGAAAAAAATACACTCATTGCCTTTAGTTTTCGAAAAAAAACTGCTTATTTAATGAAAATTTAGCAAAATTTTTAATGGTAGGAAAAACAGAGTAACTTAAAAAAATAAAGAAATACTTAATTTTTACTTATATATATCTTAAACTACATAAAATGTTACAGGTCTCAAGATAAAATTTTTTTAATAAATAAACATTTTATAAGCATTTGAAGTCGCCGTTAATGATTATCAAAATTTGTCTATATTTTTAATTTAAAGTGTCTGACAAACATGTCTAAATGAAGCTTTCTTAAAATCCTCAGTCTATCACACCCTCAAAGATTTTGAATACATGCATACCAAATTTCATGAAATTTTATTGAATTGATTTTAATATATCATGTTTTTTATGACTCAATCACAGTGAAATATTCATTCTTCTTTATATATAGTACTTGTGAATTAATTCATCCAAATGTGCTGGAAGCAAATGTTTTAAGAGAAACGCCAAAAATAAGCAAAATTTGGCTCAGTAGGTAGATAGTTAATATAAAGATATCAAATATTATTTTGAAGAATTTTATAGTAAAAAAAATTACTCATTTTCGGTTAAAAAATACCGATTTCATTTTTATTTGTTGTGTATTATTGAAACTACTGTATCTATAGTTATATCTTACATACATTAAAAGTAAAGTCTGTTTTAAACTCTACGAAGTTTGGACTTTGTTTTTTGACCATAAAAAAAATTTCAGATTTTTCAGGAAAAAGCATTTTTACAACCTAGTCGGATACCTTAATGTCGGTTAAATATGTATTTTTAAAGTGTTATTCAAAAATAATGAATAGATTTAATTTGTAATAAATGACAATAAATAGAAGCAGTACGATGCATCACTGAATTTATTGTTTGTTACGCAACAAACGATTTTTTTACCATATGTGACGGTAACTGGTCTATCGTCTTGTAATTCACTACTTTAACAATTTGATCTTTAATAGTAGTAGTAGCAATAGTAGTAGGGTGGCCATAAAATAACTTTTCAGTGTTTTGTGGCTTCTACAACTAAAAGGAATGAATTAAATGAAACCACACTTAATATACAAACTGTGAAAGGCATAGGAAAAGGAATTCCGCAGGAAAAAAAATATTAATTCTAAAAGTTGTCGAGTGGAGAAATATTGACGCTGCTGTCACGTACGGACGAGAAAATTTGCATATTGGGATGGATGGTACGTGACAGCAGTGCTATGCATTCCTTGTAAAAATGGAAAAACCAACAGCGTGTTAGCCGTTCGTTTTTGATTGTTGTTCATGATTGACTGTTGAAGTGTGTTTAATATGAGCTTTACCTTACCACAGCATGCTTTATTGGTAAAACTGATCTACACCAGACAGTGTAATGTCGTAGCTGCTTTTAAGTAAACCTGCATGTCTTGAAACAGAACATAAGACAGGCTGTTATGAACATCGAAACCGACAGTTTACACACAGCGGTGGAAAACGTCATAACACCGTATGCAATTCATTGTACACAGGAAAGCCCAGAATATTGAAAATTTGCTCGGCGTCCAGGGGACCTTGATATTGTTACGAAATTTTTCCGGGGTTCGTTTGGATAGTGGAAGTTATATGGTGTGGAGAACGCTCAATCAGCAGGCGGAAGTAGAATAAAAACAACGACGTTTATTTACACGAAGACACACAGGACAGCACAAAAACGACAACTATATACAGCACAGAAGACGATTATCTTCAGCCGAGACGTGCAGCATATAACAACAATCTACTGTAGACAATAGCGTACAGCTTAGTTCAGCACCAGCTTGACACCGTCGCTGCTCCGCTAATCCCTGGAAGACCAGTTCTTCACCGTCGATTTCGACTACTCTGTTCTGTCACTTCCGACTACTACTCTGTCGACTCCGCTTACGACTCCGCTCCGTCGTTTCCGATTACTCTTCTTCGACCCTCGGACTTCGACCTCTGGCAGCACAGACTGGCTCCTTTTATAGGTCTCAGGAGGCGGGGCTAGAAGCCTCTCAACCAATCAGGAACGATCGAGGCGTATCTCGGTTCTTACTGGAGGGATCGGGAAAATTCTCGAAGTTTCGGGTTTAATCTATTTTGGTGCCAAAGTCGCCAAAATCGTCGCTAAGTCACCAAATGGTTGCCAAGTTTGTCGCAAACTCTGGGATTTCCGACGCGACACACGGACTCCGTCCAATCCGATGACTTTATAACAGTCTTTCTGATGATGGAACAAACTATGCTGGGAAGCCGAATTGCAGGTTTGTAACAATATTGATGAATAAAAGATCATTTTCTGTGAGTTTCACGAATTTATTCATAACTCTACTTTCATAGCGCAAGTATTCCCTCTATCGGCGACTTTTGGTACTATTTTTTTTTCTGCGGAATTCATTTTCCCATGCCTTCTACAGTCCATATGAAATGTGGTTTCATTTCGTTCATTCGTTTTAGTTGCAGATGCCGCCAAACAGGGAAAGTTATTTCATGGTCCCCTTGTGCAAGTTTCAAACATATCCTTACCGCTGGTTGCAATATTCTAAGCTCTCTGCTTCCTCTGCTTGAAAATCAGTCCGGATGCGTTCTACAGTTTTATCAGAAATGGAAGGATGACCAGTGCCTCCCTCTTTGCATATGTAGCCGCCTCCTAAGAATTTCTTGTACCAGCTGTAAATTTGTTCATGATGAGGTGACTTCTTGCTGATATACGGCATTGGGGTTCATTCATTGCATATTGCAGCATACCAAACAACTTTTCCTACGGCATCGCCATTTTCTAGTAAAAAAAGCAACAACAAATACAACGATTTCATTCGAAGATATTTATCATATTCGGTGATATTTATCATATTCGGTGATATTTATCATATTCGGTGATATTTATCATATTCAATGATTCATTCGGTGATTCAATGAATCATTTTTAAAGATTGAATACTCTGATTCATATGCTGCATTTTATGTTCTTAAGAAATCCATTCATATTCAAAAAAATCTATGCACTCCCGAGTATCCAGAAAAATAAAAAAACTGAATCAATTTTCTTAAGAATTGGGCAAACAAATTATGTTAATATTTTGTTTTAAGTTGGGCATTACAGAATGTCAAAATGTGAACAGTTTATGTCCTTTAAATTACTTTTTCTCTAAACATTCTTTGAACCTGCAGTGCAGTGTATAAAAATATATAAACTATCAGTACAAAGCCTTCTATTTTATCTCGAAATGTTACCGGCAACGACTTCTATGATTCACCGGGCCACAGCCACGTTCACATTCTACGTGGTTTTAGGGCTTAGTACTGGAGGGCTATGCACTGGGTAAATGAAGGGCTTAGTACTCAATGAGAAGTGAGAAAATGCATATTATAACAGTGAGTTTTGGTATAATTTTTTTCTCTAAATTGGTTTGCCAAGAAATGGGTTCATAGAAGTCCAACCTATACGGCTTTTATGTTATCCGGCCTACCTTTCCGTCACATTCGGCCGGATGTTCGGAAGTGTACTGTAATAGGGGTTTATTTTTTAATTCAAACAATATAATTGTTTTAGGGAAGATCTATTCATTAACTTAAAGAAGAGGAAAATTCAAACGATTAGTGGAATTTCAAACGATGGTATCAATAAAACCTAACTTTCCTTAGAGAACTCATTTCAAGATATGCTGGAATAAACACCAATGGAAAAAATAAATGTTTGGAATACTCAAAAAATATGATGAAATCAGAAATGGAAAGATTGAATGCATTAAAATGTCAAGAATGGATCAAAATCTAACGTAAGCAATTTTATGAGATTCTTACTTTCAGGTCATTAGATGTAATGGCATGTTTGAACGCATTGCGCTGCATTTTCTAAAAGATTAAGAAGCATTAACAAATAGCTAATAATCTAAACTTTATTTAAGAAATTAAATGAATTTTCAAAAACAAGTGTGTTTCTATTTGAAGTACGTGCTTTTAAACTTAAATATCACCTTAACATTAAAACATTTATTAAAAACAAAGAAAACTTTCTTTTACTGATGTGCCATGAACCTGATTAAAATTTTCAATCACTTTCCTTTACTGTTATGCTCAACAAACAAATCTTGAAAAATAAAACTGCATAATTTTCAGAAGTAAAGACTCCGAATTTCTGGTAAAAGAACCGTCCACTGTTCATTTTAAGAATTTATTTATAAGAACTTATGTATGATATATTAACTATTAAATAAGAAAAATAACTGATAATAAAGGAATAAAGGTAGTAGTAGAATTTAAACCATAATACATAGTTTTCTAAGGAAATATTTATTGACTGTATTTCAAACTTTCTTAAATCTCCGCTTAGTGGAAGAATAATTGGGGATTGTACCTAGATAAAAAGAATAAATAACAAGAATGTCCAAAGATTTAAACCTGTTTTTTCTTTTGTCTTTCAAGGATAAAAATTTTATCCGAAAAGATTTTCTTTAAGTCAGCAACTTAAAAAAAGGAATTTTCTTTGGCATTATGGTAACCTTTTTAAATGCAGATTATTCATCTTCGATATTATTTGAAGAATATACCGTAAGGAATATTGTAAATATAGTGTATGTAAAAAATATGCTCTAAAGAATATTGAGTTGGCCTTATGCAATTTTTTAATCATATTTAAATTCTCCTTATGATTTCTATTTAACTAAATCCTCCGTTAGGTTCCTTATATTTTTGAATAAGGAATAATTCAGAATTCAACATATAGGTTGTCAAATAAGATATGAAACACATAGATGAGCAAAGTCGTACAGAGAAGTATGAAATGAAACGCCAGACGGATGAGCTAGATTGTAATGTTTCACTAATATTTCAGTCAATTTTTACTCTTGTTATTCAAACTTCACACGAAGAAAATACAAAAAGTCTACAAATGTTATGAGCTGGACATGTTAACCTCGTCTCAAGAATTGCATGTAAGGAAATCTAAAATCTTAGCAGCTAGTATTATAACTCTTCACATGGAGAAAAAGTCAAATGACTCTAGAAATGGTATTATAACTTATTAATTCTACACTACTAGAAACAGATATAAAGAATCTAGAAATGAGTGTTACAATTTATATATCGTGAGATGCCGGCCTTTGTTTTGTTAAACTTTTGGTTATATACAAGACGAAGAAATAAAAACACACTTCTTGAACCAATTTCAAGTAATATTTAACTACATAAAAAAAAAAATCTTTTTACATGTCGTTTCACTTCAGGTTAGAACCGCTTAGGTAATGATGCATATAATTAATTTTATCCACATGAAAAGAATTTATTTTTAAAATAGAATAACACCCAGCTACAATTTTCGCCAAATTCGCTTGCTACGCACAACTAACTTAAGAATGCCTGCCTAAACTGTATAAACTCACTTTCGACGAAGTATTAGTGGAATTTAACGTTAACTTTTCCCATAAATAAATAGCATAAGAAAAGTTTGAAACTTTCTGACGAGTTAGCTTCAGAATAGGGGGCTATCCCTTCCGAATCATTCATCGATTATAAAATCTTGGTACGATGGCTGGGTTCGGGGATCGCCTTACCATCACCCCCGGGTCACGAAATTGCCCTGGGCTTCCCTACCCCTCCAAATAGCCCTCTTCCTCTCTCCTGGCGTCTAATGTTACTGCCTCCAATGTGTAGGTATTCCTGAAGATAAAAGATCACCCTAGCACTTCACTTCACTTTATCATCGACGGTGTCCTGGAAAGATCGATGCTCCGAAGGGTAAGGAACAAAAAAAGGCTGCAGACGATCAGAAGAATATTATTTTCGTGGATCGTTTGCTGTTTCTTTTTTTTTTTTTTGTTCTTTTTTTTATTCTTGCTGCTGTGTTGGCCTCCTCTTCGGAAGATATTTTCTTCCTTTCTGTCGCGAAGGGTGGACTCTCGCCGAGTGATTTATTGGGGCATCGCGATTCTCCCGAGACAAAACATTTGTGTTGACTGGAATGGCAACTGACGAACTCGGACTGCAATTAAGAGCATCGATGCATGCGTCATAAATAGAAGAAGCCGATGGCAACAAATACTCCCTTTCCTTTGTTTTCATTACTTCGACTCCGAAAATAAATTGCAAATAACTCTTTCCCCCCCCCTTTTCTTTTCTGCTTTTCAGTTTGTGCTACTGAGCAATTCTAAAATGAAGCACAAGACACAATAACGAAGATAAATGTTTGAATAAATATGAAATCACCTTTGAAAATTAAATATGTGGTGATGATAGATATTCACTCGCGTGTCATCAAATAATAGCTCATTTCAATATTTTTTTCTTTTATTTAAGAACAAAAATGAAACCAACATATAGAAAATACGTATTCAGAATGAATATGTATATTCGCATGAATTGACCTCAACCCTTTGATCGAGTTTTTGAGCGTATATGCGGAAATTACTAGAACAAAATTACCTACAGGTAAAAAAAACATCATTCTTATTGCGTTCACGCATTATTTGTATTACAAATCTCCTGCATGTTTTTATGTTAATCGTCATTCAGTGATGTAGTGAGGGTAAGTGGCAGCCGAGACATCATTTTTCCGCCTGCCCGTCATATTTTATTTAAAATGGCGACATACATACACTAATTCTTGGTTCCTATGGTGTTTCCTAAGACTTGCGTGCGATGTCCCCCCCTCCTTCTTCTAGTTAAGCCGCTATTAATAACCTAAAATGGCAAGATTTTCTAAGATGCTAGTAGAGGGAGGATGGGAAGGTGGAATATTGAAGATGTTAAGTATGCACTGCTTCAACCGGTTTTTTCTTTATACCTCGATGGTAAGAAAAGAGCAAAAGAAAATCTACGAAAACTGAATTCAGATAGTTTCATAAATAAATGTTTAAAAAAATATAAATTATTTTTTTTTTTATCAATTTCAAAAAAAATCCTTTTTTTTCCCTCTATTGTAAAATTTAGAAAATTGAGACAAATAGGGTTGTTTAATTGAGCGCCATTAAATTATTTTTATATATTTAAAACTGTGTGTTCACAGTTGCGTTTTAGTCCCATCGAGCTCTAATTTATAAACTAATTCGGCCCAATCATTCAGGGCATCTCGAAAGTCGATTCTTTTTAACCAAATATAGAAAAACTGCATTCAATATTTTGTGATGTTTTGGGTGATGTATCGAATTCATTTATATGTAATATCTGACAAGGCACCGTCCTTGTTATCTGACAACCGCTCAAAATGACAAGGTTCGTCCCAAAATAATTCTAGTGTTGCTTTAAAACAGTACATTAATATGACTGAACTAAACTAACTTGCTAACTGAACTAACTAATATACTTGAACTAAACTAACTTGAATTTGCTTTTATTAATTTAAACAAATATATTGTTCTGGTTAAGAAGTCATTAACAATGCTCTCATTTACAAAAAAACGTCGTTTTTTTATTTTTATTTTTATTATAATTATTATTAAAGCGCTCACTTTTGGATGTTTGTGTTCGTCTATCTCATTTCTAATTTATAGAGTATTAAGAAAATTTGTAACATTAGCGAATTATTTTTAAAAAAATACACATAAAAGAAACCGAATAGACTGCGAATTATTTTCTAAATTAAGTAATTGTATTCCTTGTTTCGTACAATTGAATTCTTAATTAATCTAACATTTCTGAAAGAAAAAAAATAGAAATTATAAAATTACAGCTTTTATTTTTGCCCCCCTCCCCTCCCAAATGAGTCGATTTCTGTTTCTATATATTTTTCTAACTGTGAGCACAAAAATGGGATCAATTCAATTCTCTTTGATACATTTGAAACATGCTGAACCAAATTCCTTTTGGAATCAACTACGTGTCTTGTAATCTGGAAAAGTATGTGATGTCAAATTACAACATAAGACCCTCTTCACACAGAGACTGCCATTGGCTGCAATAGTGATCTCAGTAATATATCGAATCTTGCGAACAATCTGACATTATGGAAATATGTTTGCAGACAATGGCAAATGGAAATGTGGATTAAAAGCGACTTTATCTTCTTTTTTCTGCGCACGTATAGGCCCTTGACTTTGCCGATAGTGACGAAATTTAAATGGGATCTTATAATCTCTTATGGTACCGAGCTGTTACCTATTTGTAAATAATATGAATGCAAGCTTAAGTTAGATGCAGTCCCAAAGGATGGGCACCTCGTAATTGAGAATAAGGCATGGTGGCCATCCCCATTGGTATACATAAAAAGATGGTGGTCTGGCTCCTCCCATCGATGACGGGATGCATTTCCCTATGGAAGGTTCGTTACGTGGCCGGTTATGGCCCTTAGGACTCAACCATAGTTCCCGGCATTGTTGCTGTTGCAGCGGCCCGATCATTCAAGTTTTTCCGTGTGCCTTCCAGCGAGTCGGGGTAGTCAATTTGTGATTACGTTTGAGGCAACGTGCAGTTAAATTGCAGACTACATGCTCAATTGCATTTGCTATGAGATTGTGACATCACTAAATGGATTTAAGTGGTATAAAAACGCTTTGTAGCAATGATTTGATAGTGAACAATAACTCAAAGTCTTAAAAGGGCAAACTTCACCTAGATGATTACTAGGAGAGATATTCAAAGATGGTAAAGGTTTATTGAAATAGGATTTATAATTTTAAAACATATGACCTCGGACTTGAAAGTCTAATAATCTGATCTGACAGAAGTATGATCTGATGCCAATGATTAAGCATCCATATATTTCCAAACAAAATATTAATCACTTTTAATAAAATACATGAAATTTATAGCATTTTTGCGCAGATGAAGATAACGCAGACATGAAGATCTTTCACAGAAATAGAATCGGGCAAAATTGCTTTCAAAACATACGTTGAAATAACCACTTCAGCAAGATGCCCTGAAGAATACTTGGAAAAAAATAATAATAAAATAAACTTAGCGTTAAAAATCCCCTTCACAAATTTCAGAAAGGAAGGAAGGAAAACTGAAAAGAAAAGAAAGAAAAAGGAGAAAGCGCAACAAAAGATCCTCGTTTCATGAGAATATTCCACAAGTTATTCAAGTATCAAATATGGGCGAAACGAGATCTGTTTTGGTATGTTGGAGCGTACAAATCGAGTTTGTAAAGATGATGTATCGTTGAGCAACGGTCGTTTGAACTTTTCATGCGGGCCGCGCACCAATTTTTCACCTTCGCACCATAACACCGGCTTTTGCTATTTGCATAATGTTATGGCTTCCAAAAAGGTAAGCGTTTGTTTTCTTTTGCAGCGAAGGCATTTCCTTTTGCCCCTCTACTCCGGTCCCTCGCCTACGAGAAGCCGAGGTCGGAGGAGATTGGAGGGAAAAATGTTTTATTGTACGGATTTAGAGAGGCTTCTTAATTTTAAAAAGAAAATCTTTTAAAGGGTGAAGATGAAGACTCTTTTTAGAAACTTCTTCCATTTATTGATAGGTATGAACATATTATATTTATCCTATCTTTTTTTTCCGTAAAATAGCTGCACAAAAATTTCTTCTATTATTTCGCAAAAATTTTACATTGACTTTTATTAAGAATTAGTCGCCTCTGTTGACTAGCTATATTTCCTGACATATTTATAATACCCCGGCAATAGGTACAACTTTTTATTCATGATACCTTGAAGCTGCCAGACATTAAAGATGTGTTACTTTAATTGTCTTGCATACAATCCAGTCAATGTGCACATGAAACTTTCTATAGAGACTAATCCCATGGCATCATGGGGCTATTAAAAATGTAAATTTCTAGTTCATCTGTCTTATAAATTTCGCGGTATTGTAACTTCCCTCTCTTATGCGTCTCATACACTACATAGATATTAACAAAATCCTTCTTTAATATTCTACAGTAGAAGAAAATAATGCCAACAGATAATTTATGAAGCAATGAAAGCGTTGTGAATTTCAGGGCAACAATTTAACCAGTTTTTGGAAAGGAAGCAAAAAGAAATTATTAATCATTTCCAATTTAAATATTGTCAAAACTTATGAAAAATTCGCAAGACTTATTAAATCGGTATCCTTGAAACGACAAATTTTTATGTTTTGAAACATTGTAAAAATCAGTTTTGTGCAATAATGTTTTCAAAAGTTATATCGAAAAGACACCAAATTTTAGCCTTAATTAGATTATTCCTTTTCTTTGCTATATCTTAATAACAGTGGTGAAGTGGTCAACTAACCTATACTTATAATAAAGCTCAATGTGTGTGTGTGTGTGTGTGTGT
>JAPMOR010031247.1:26428-38906 GCA_026543865.1 Argiope aurantia | reverse complement strand
GTGTGTGTGTGTGTGTGTGTGTGTGTGTGTGTGTGTGTGTGTGTGTTGGCGCTCTACAGGCCAACCTACAGCTACCAAATTTGGCACGTGTATACCTTGGAGGCCGGGAATGTGCACCTGGGGGTTATTTTTTCGAATTTTTAACTAGAATTTTATTTATTTAAAAATTAAGTGAAATTCTGACGTGTTTTTGCTGTAACTTCCGAAAATATTACCGCACAAAAAAGCGTTTTACATCAAGTTAAAGATCAAAAATTTATCTTTTAAATGATACCAATATTTTAATCTTAAAATTAAGTTTCTATCTTTAATGAATTTTTAAATAAATATTTTAACTATGGTTTTCAATAATTTTTTTCTTACAAAATAAAAATAAAATTTAAGCTGCACGAACACGTTTCGCATTCATGGGAAAAAATTAGCTTTTTTCAAAGTGTTGCGATCACATTGATTAAAGCTCCAATTAAAAATAAATTAAATCTTTTTGGACATGAAATCTGCAAAAATATAATTTTCATCACGTGTCTGTAGGAAATAAAACAAATATGAAATATTATTTTTTCTAAAAAATAAATTTAAGAAAAATTATTTTATGATCTTTTACACTATCTATATTATTAATCCAGTAAATCAGTTATATTTTAAGGCAAGTTTTGTTTAATATGAACAGGATATCCTTTCAAATCATGGCCATACAGCTAATTTGTAACATTTAATAACAGACACAGATCTGCTAAAATGGTCTAAATGGAAAATGATTATATTTTATGTAACTTGATTCAATAAATGTTCTAATAAATAACGAATTTTTGATTTTACATAAAGCTTCTGCTATGGAAATCACGATTAACAAAATGTTCTTGAAACACTAATATTTTAAATAAAAAGAGTTAATTTCCAATCAACTAAATCAATCACTTAACTGATTGATTTATGAAAATTTTAATATCTCTATTCAATAAAAAAAGATAATTTTAGATATTCCATCGATCGTTTCAAAGAAAATCAACGCGCAGGTTTCTCAAGATTAATTTGCCTATGAAAATGTTGAGTTTTTCTAAATTTTTAACATTCAAAACTTCATAAATCAGTCTTAGTTGATCGTGGAAAATAGAAAAATTCATTCATTTATTTAAAATTTGGTGTGTCCAGAATATTTCTCAGAATATGATACCTTACTGCATTCAATTTAGACTTCATAATTTTTGAACTATATTTATAGGCCGGAACAAAATATTACTATTGATTTCATTTCAATCGTTTTGAAAGCAAAACTAAAAACTGAATTTTATGCTGAATCTGAGAAAATTTTGTTGATTTATTGTTTGAGATATTACATAAATTGTGAAAAATATTTTGTAGTTCACATAAGACTTAAATACCGAGCGATTCTGTTTGCAATACTCATATTCAATAATAATAATAATTAATAAATAACAATAAAGATGATAAATAAAATAAAACGCTTGGTTTGATTAAAAAATATCTTTATATTAATTGCAATTTCATCATTTCCACTTTAAATTAAAGTTGAAGTTTTACCGGAAATGACACATAAGAAAAAATATATATAGTAAATTGAACGAAACGATCTAAACAACAGTATGAGTTTGGTATGACTATCAAAATTTGAAGGTTAAAAATGTTTTGTTTGAGAATCTATTAAGAGACCAGTTACTTAAAATATTTATTTGAAAATTGTAGCAATCGGTAATACTGGCTAACCGGCTGGTCGCCAAAGGCGGCTAGTTAGATATATAGTTTAGTGCAGCCAGAAATTAGGTATGGCCCATGGGTCATGCTCATGACAGTGAATGTATTAAAACGCAACTATAAGTTTCAAATAAATCTGATAAATAATTTTTACAACAAAATTCTACTTTCACCAAATATAGCTCTGAATCCATTTCGGAGAAAAAGAAATAATGAGGCAGAAAGAGACTTAGTTGTACGAAAATACGTTCGTTAAGAATTAAATGTAGCTGACAGCTTAGTGGCAAAAATATTTTTCATTTATCAGTATAAGGTTACTAATGAATAGATTATTCTGAATAGTACGTATATTCTAATAAACCAGAAGAAAGTTCCAAACTTGATCTGAACACTTAGTTGACAGCCATCAACTATTCGATTGTATTTGATTATTTATTATTTAACCTTAGCATTAGGCAATGAAAAAAATTTAATTTTTATATCTTCTGGTAATTTTATGAAAAATAAAGAAATTTCTTTATGTTTAGACATAGCTGCATTTCTTTCTCTTGTTATATTGGATATTTATTTTAGAAAATTGATTCAAATTTGCTGGGAAATCGTCACAATTTGAGCAAGTTGATCTCTAAATTTTCCCATTGAATATTTAAATGCTGGTCATTTAATGGATAATGGCTTGATTTCAGTAAAAAATGCTTTTATATTAATCGTACTTTAATTATTTCCAATTTAATTTAAAGATGACATTTTACGAGAGGTGATAAAAAATTAGATATATATATATATATAGTATAATGATCAAAACGGCTTAAGGCCTCCATAATAGTATAAGTGAATTATGCAACTATCGAAATTTGAAGCTTAAAAATGTTTCTCTGATGAAGCTATTAGAAGACCAAGTTACATAAAAATTATTTAAATGAGAATTTTAACGAGTATTAATGCTGGCGAATTGGCTGATCACCAAAAGTGGCAATACAAGTATATGGCACCAAAAAAGGCTGAAAGTTACAATAAATTAAAAAATAATGTCAATTATTTTGGCCAATAAAATAATAATAGCATAAATTTTAACAATATAGCATAATAAAGGCTATAATATAAATATAAAGGTAACGATATAAATGTTAACAATAACAATATAAATGTTGCAATAAAGAGAAAAATAATTCCAGTTATTTAAGTTTAGAGAACAGTATTTATACCAAATGACTATTGTTTTATGACAATTTATGATGCCGCATCTAAAACAAAAAAAAATGCATTTAACATAGTCCATAGTACGACTTCAAATAGTTAGCTTATAAACAAACCTTTGGAACAAGCTTTCTTTTCATTGCCAATCAATTCTACCATACATAATTTTATTCCAAAAAAACTTTTAACCTATGTAATTTTCTTCATTGATTGAGGCTTTATAAACTATAACTTCATCGCAGTACGGAATGTTAACTTTTTTTGCTAAAAATCCAAGTTATCATATTTCAATCGATCATTCAAAAGACCACTCGAATATTAAAATAAATAACATAAATTAAAGGAAATGCAAGTAAATACTTGTACAATGTTGCAGAACAGATTAAATTAGTGTTATTTTTATTGTATTTCATGCTAAGATTTTGAAATGTTTAAAAATTATAAATCTTACACCCGTATAAAGAGCACTTCATCTATATTATACAAATCCAAATAATTCATAATGAACAAGATGAACATTCCACGATAGAAATCCCGTAAAAATTAACTGCGAGCGTTGGCGTTAACGTCTTAATGACAAATCACCTGCCTGGACGGCATATATATATTTACAGTGATTAATTAGTGTATTGATTTGCCATCATGCGTCTAAGAGTCCTTTCCTACGCGTCTGGTGACCTCCCTCACCCGATACTCGAGTGAAATTGTAACCTGGAACGATAAGAAAATTTCATTTTGGTCCTGTTTAATTCTCTCAGCGAACTACTGAATCGTAAGTTATGGTGACATTAAAAATTGCCGCCTCAAAGGGATTTGGCGAGAGAAACGTCAAAAACTCTTTTCCTTCGCCCAGCCATGCTCAAATTGACAATTAACACGCGTTGCCGCTTTTCCACCTTTCGTGGTGGCAACAGCAGGTGTCTTTTCCACCATTGGCGGGTCTAGCGGTTGATGTGATGTATACATTTTGCGCTGTTCCTACTTCGTGGAATGGGTGAGAATCGCAGAGGATTGGTGCAAGTCAGCAATTTGTGCAGCTGAAATACCTTTTAACTTTTTACTTTCACAATAAAGATATCTATAACTCAAGGTTTGAAAAACTTATTTTTTAACACTTTATCATGAATAATTTAAAATAGCTTTTTCGCATTTTTTTGTGCATGTCGATGAAACTATTATTCCCTAAGTCTATAAAGCAGACGTTATTATAACTACAAAATATCTTTGTTAAGATTTATTTTGAAAGAAAAAAATGTGTTGCAGAATCAGCGATGGAAAAGTTTTTCCTAGAGGGGAATCCAGAAAAAATCCCCCTTTAACAGTAAGAATGTTCCGATAAAGCGTTTATATTATGTTCTAATCAACTTTCGACCTTCTATATATATTCCTTGACACTTTTTTATGGAGAAAGTAGCTATCCTCAGTAGCACATATATATTGTACAATATTTCGAGATATATAATAATATTCGCATTATTGCATAATATTTTTTAACATCGAATAATATTATATAATATCGTATAATATTGTGCTAAAGGCTGTGCTACCTGAGATCATCAGCGTCATTCATACATATCCATACAAAACAGATAGCACAACAAAATCAATTAGTTCTTAAAAATAATTAAATTTATTATATGAACTTTAGATACTCACAAAATAAAATTATTCAACATTTAAAAGTTGTATTATTTTATGTAATATTTTATGTTGTATTATAGTTGTAAGTTGTATTATTAGTTAACTATTAATAAAAGTTTTTGTTTCGAAAATGATGGCACGGGCGCAACACTTCGTTATACTTCACACCACACTCGAGTGATATTCTTCCTTGATACTTTTATTAATTAAAGAATCACTGGAAAAACTTTGTGTTTTTAAACAGAGTGTCAGTAAAATTTAGCTTCAATTTCTTCCTGATGTGCATGCACTTGTCCTTGGTATGGAATACATATATGCAATATAATTACAGTCAGGCTCCTATTATAACCTTTATCTAGAAAAGAACTAGAAAATGAAAGAAATGGATATATAATGGCAATTTTTTTTATTAATTTCGCCTCAGTAAGACGCATTTAACAAAACAACAAATATTTGACACTCTACAGATGAAATTTCTGTCCCTAAATTAATTATAAACTGTAGCTCAACACTGTAGTTGCCGCTATAAATGTTTCCATGATCTCTGAATGCTTTTTAAATTTAGGGACACCCATACTTATTTCTGTACAGAAAGGCTATATTTTGAACCTTCTTTATCTTATAATTGAGCCCCTTCTAAGAATGAAATATTTTTGTGAATAGAAAATCATGTTATAATATTGAATCTGTTTGTTTGTTTCTTTACATTTCTTTCCTTTTGACACTGAATGTTTCTATTCCCCTATGTAAAGAAGTTTAGAACTTCGATAAATACGAGATACATGGTAAAAGATTTTCTAAATGACTGGGTAGTATCCAAAGATTATGATTCAGTATCCTTTATTTAAATTCTTGCTTTTTAACTTTTTTTTATTTTAGTATAAATGAGTATGTTATTTCTACAGTAGAACTCTTGAACACCTTGAACCATATTCTTTATAAAATATCCGCACTTGTAAAACGGCTATAAGAAAAAGATGAAATACAGCAAAGTTGCAAAATGATGATAGAAGTAACATTTCCCCCCTAAAACTAACTTTTCTAATCCCTATTACTTATAAAAAAATATCAAAATCAGTTGGTTTTTTAAACAATAGAAATGTTTGATTAATCTAATCCTGTATTGATTTTGATCGAGGAAATTTTGACCATCATAATAAGCCATCATAATATCCCTAAATTGAACTAAATTTGTACTAATTACATCCTTATAAAATAAGTACAAAGAGGAAATATTACAATCAATAAAAAACTCGACTTCAACATTTTATGAAATCTTCACATTTTAAATCTCTGCTGATTTTGAAAATTCCAATTATGAAAGTTGTATCTGTTTGCATTTGATCACGATAACTCAGAAGCCCAACAGGTTAGACAAATGTATTAGATATGCGGTTCTTACATCAAAACTGGCGATTTCTACCACATTTTTCACAACATCCTCTTACAGAAAATCTATCTGCCTTTATGTTTATGCAAACAAGATGGTTCAAAAGGCTGATCAAACCAATTTTGCCATAAGGCTTCTTTTTCTTGTAATGTACATCGGCAAAATACTTTGAACCGAATCCGTCAATAGATTGATTGTCTAACTTTTTTCTTTTCATCTGATTATGCACGCAGTTACTCAAAAATGCAACAAAACAGAAGGATCGATTTTAATATATTGTTACACAAATAAATCGATTTGGATTCAAGATCATAAAATTCTTTTCTGTGACGTTGATCTCTCTTTAAACTTCACCCTTCATTCGTTTAGTCTTTCATTTCAAACCTAGAACATCGTTTTCAGTTGATTTTTTTTTTTTTTTTTGGTTATTTAAAAGATTCTTTTATTCCTTCACCTTGACTTTCGTCACGTAATTTCATCTCTTCTTTTCTTCTCCGGAATAGATTCTTCATTCCTTCATTCCAAGATCGAATCTCTTCCAGCATTTTTTTCCTTTGTACAGCTTCTATTTTCTCATTCCAGAATTGTAATTCTTCAAATATAAATTTCACAAAATTAATCATCTCTCTATTTTGAGAAATCTTCATTTGAGATTTTGTCAACATGCTTTGCAGAATTCACCGACTAATACCAAAGCGTCAGAATTCGAATCCTAATAAAGTTATCCCCAAGATTCTTGAATATTCAGGATTCTTCATTTTTGTCACCAAAACCACAAAAGCCTGAGTGTTGACTAGCTTGGCATTTATTCAGTATGCGATAAAGTTATCTGTAAAACTTTCTTCCTCATCATGAAACCAACTGCGTAGGGAAACAGTATTATAATTTCGTAGCGTTATGATCTTCCCATCAAAACTATACATCTGTGTCGAATTTGAACTAAATCTATTTATGGGCACATTGATATTTTTCCTTTATTCGTGTGATTATGAATATGATATATCAAATACACTACATACATAAAACATTATTTTCACCAAAATTGTAGATTTGTATCATATTTCGGGCACAATCAGTGAAGTTCTCCAAAATATAAATTTGATTCTCTTCACTATACTATGAAGTGCGGCGTGCGGCCAAAATTGTTAAGACCACGAGTGCTAGAATTTTGGTTTTAGCACTCGTGGTGTAACCACACATAAATAGTTCTAGGCTTAGTAGCATAGAAAAAAAGCCAGTAACTTCAGCATCAATTGAATGTCTTTGACAAACAATAGTTAAGATAACACTTATTACAGAGGTACATTTAGTATTTTCTTTAGAAATTAATTGCTGAGTATCATAAACGAATGTGCATTTTGAACGTTTCTTTTCAGTTGGAAAAAACTAAAATTTGATGTACAAAATTTGCAATCACAAAATTACATGACAAACATCATACATTTAAATCATTGCGTTTTTTAAGTTGTCGCGTTTACAAGCATACGAAACTAAAGACCCGCATACGGTCGATCCTTCGATAGATTTGGTTCAAAATTTGGAAACGGATCCATATTTTATATGTTAAAACTATGAACAAAGTTTCATTCGGCTAAGCTGTTAAGCCTGAATTATCGAAATTTTCATGCATACAAATGTACAGACAGACAAATGACCCCTTGATGGGTTTAGTTCCAATTTTTATACAGATCTGCCTTTTGGAGCTTAAACCTGTGTTTAAATCTTATTCATTGCGTTTTCTCTTTTAATTTTCCAGTTATTTCGTTCCCTTGCATTCGTTCAGAACGTCAAACAATCTTCCTCTGAATGGATTTCGATCAACTTTTGATAAAAATCTGAACATTTGGTGTTAATTTCGTTTACTAAATTTCATCCGCCCGTATCGTTTTATAGTTATTGTGTTCACAAACACGGTCATAGATCCAAATGTTTTTTTTTAATTCGAGGGTGTTTGAAATGTAAAAATTGCTCAAAATCTCGAACTCAGACTTTTTTTTTCTTATTTGGCAATTACGATGCTTTCTCTTTATATAATTCGCATTCCAGAAAGTAAAAATCAGCTATTGATACAACTTGTAGAACTCTGATTTTCAAGATAGCAGAATTTTAAAGTAACAAATTCACAGACTTAAAATAAAAATTATGACAAACAATACACTAAAAGTTTAAAAAATTTTCGAAAAAAAATTCTAATTATTCCTTCAAAGTGCCAAATAAAAGAAACTGTAACGAATAATTTTGGACTTCTTTGTTATATATATACAGGGTGTTGCTGAATTCCACCGGCAAATTCAGAGGGGAGATAATAGGCAAATCGCAAAAAATCGCAAAAAAATCACATAGAGAGTCGGAGAACTGTTGGAAACTGTAAAAAAATAATAAAAAAATAACAAATAGTGTTTCAGCTATGAATTTTTTTAAGTAAAAGCACATTCTTAAAACTGTTTTTCCATGCTAGTAACATGCGGATTTGATGATCTAGGGGTCGTAAATGACTGAAAACGAAAAAAGTAGTTTAGAACCCATATTTGCACAAATATTAAAACTTTAAGAAAAATAAAAGCTTGGAAATGTAAGGAATTTTATATTCTATAATTTGATATAAGCGTGTATTGTGAGAACTAGGGAGTTTTAATGATATTCAAGAAAAACTAAAATGGGAACCAGAAAACATCGCTGCAACATCAGTACCGATGTTCGCAGACAGTGTTGTCAAAACTCGGAAGATAAATTCAGAGCAAGGATAATAGGCGTTAAGTAGATGAAAAATCACCAGTAAACAAAGGGTCGAAGATAACGTTTTTCAATAAAAATCGCAAATCGGGTGGAGTTCGCGCGCTGGATGCCATACAGGAAGATGCACACTTTTCTACTAGAGTTTTATTCTCAGATGAAGCCTGCTTTGCAAGAGAAGGCGTCTTCAACACGCACAATGCGAATATTTGGTCATTTGAAAATCCCCACATTACTATCTCGTCGAACATGCATCACAAGTTTGATATTAACATCTAGGCAGAGTCCTTTATTTGGACCGTATCTTCTGCAGCGGCACAAAGTACCTTGTTTTTGTTCCAACATGTTCCCCCCGATTTACTGCAAGGAGCATCGACAATTGTACGCCATAACATTTAGTTAATGCATGATGGAGCACAAGCACATTTTAGTTACATTCGTGAAATCTGACTTTTTGTTTGCAAATAAAGTTTAACGATCATGAATTTTGCAATGTTTATTAATGAACATTTGCTCGTTGCTCTTATTTTTCTCGAACACATGAAAAATTTACATTGGAGATGGCTTCTTCTCGATAACCTTGTTTCTAATCCTCACATTCATAGGGCCATTCTCTTCGCCAGCTTCATTGTCTTTTCTACGTCTGTTTCTGTGATTTTCACTGAATAAACGTCACCTGCGACTCTATGTTTTCTAGTAATTTTTCATCCACTTAATGCCTACTATCCTTGCTCTGAATTTATCTTTCGAATTTGACAACGCTCTCTGCGAACATCGGTACTGATGTTGTAGCGATGTTTTCTGGTTCCCATTTTAGTTTTTCTTGAATATCTTTAAAATTCCCTAGTTCTCACACTACACGCTTATATCAAATTATAGAATATAAAATTCCTTATATTTTCAAGCTTTTATTTTTCTTCAAGTTTTAATATTTGTGCAAATATGGGTTCTAAACTACTTTTTCGTTTTCAGTCATTTACTAACCCTTAGATCATCAAATCCGCATGTTACCAACATGGAAAAAACTTTTAATAGTGTGCTTTCACTTAAAAAAAAATTCATAACTGAAACACCATTTGTTACTTTTTTATTAATTTTTTACAGTTTCCAACAGTTCTCCGACTCCCTTTATTTTTACGATTTTCATCTACTAAGGGACCCCAGGTTATATGGGGATTCTTTTCCTCTTAATGCCTACTACTTGATGCCTCTGAATTTGTCGGTCGAATTCGGCAATACCCTGTATATTAGATACATCAACAAAACAACAATCATCTGAATAAAGATCTGCTCCATTTCAAGCAGATCATTTATAGCTTAGAGCAATTTTCAGTATATCTAATCCAAAGTAGATGGAAAAATTTTATGCTAAGATATGAAATTATATACGGATATTATGCTTAAGAAAATCAGTTGTTACTTTTTCATACAGAGGCATGCATTAATATTAAGTTTTTGTATTCAACTATGAATTAGTAATTTCATTCCATCTTGTTCAAAGAAAAAAAGTTTTTGATGTTGCTTTATTTTTCTAATAATGCCTACGGAAAAAAACTTTTTTCGAAACTATAGATTTATTTCCCTCTAATAGCCATTCTAAAATAAACAGCTGCAATGCCGAAACATTTATAGCACATTTTCACCCCTTAACAATGCAGCCAATTTTAAATGATCTTTTTAAACTTTTTTATTTGACTTATCGGTTATCTTTGTATTCGGTTTCCACTCATATCCTGAAGTGCCAGAGTTTTCAAATTTTGCATATATCTGCATTTTCGATGGCAGTATATTATTTTAATATTTTTAAATTTCAATAATCAGCTATGCAGTTAATATGATTAACTTTTGATTCTGTACTCGTAGTGTTACTGAATAGAAAATTTGGGGTGGGGGTGGGGGGATTTTTATAATAATTAACTTTAATTAAAGATAAAAAAGTAGAAAATGATAAAAATTTAAAAAAATTAATATACTATAAAATTGTGCTTTTTAAAAGTTATTTTAATTTTAAAATTGGAATATTATGATAGCAGAGAGTTCTTGGAGCCTTTAAATTAGCAGGCAAATATTCATCCTGATATTTACAGGCTTTCTAGAATCTTTTGAATAATGTTATTACTCTTTGTAGCCAAAATCAGCTTGTAGGTATATAATGAATGCAATCCAGTAACTTAAATAAAGAAAACAATGTTTCATTCCTCGAATATTCCAGATCACACAAAGTACAGAATACAAACTCACAGCAGATATGTATACAAAAGCAACATTTGCAGATATTTACAACATAATCAGACAGTAAAGCACTAATTAAAATATAACTAAGTAAATAACATCATGAATGGAACTCAACATTTAACAGCTCTTCAATTTTTTACACGGATAAAACTTTAGAGAGGCTAAGTCACTAGATATTAATTCGTTTAATTCTTTCGGATTAAACATCTTTCCAATAGAATATAATGCTTCGGTATTCTCCTCAGATCGCGGGTCCTAATAGAGGTGGGATCATAATTACGTCAGAACCTTCCTTTTTATCTCCAAATTTGGTGGCAAATCAGCAAATGGCCACCGAGTTTGTCTAAAAAAATTGGGGATCGTTGACTTGGCATTAAGAATCTTTGTAAATCTTTCTTTCCTTTCATAAGATTAAAGTAGCAGAGAAATAGCATTACGGATTTGTAACAGTATTAAATAAACAAGAGGAAGGGGGAGGACTTTCAGGAACTCTAACAGACAATCGGAAAACTTTCTATTAGTAAAAACGTCAAAATCTAGAAACTATTTAAATAAATAACTAAAATAAAATAAAATAAAAATTCAGAAACTAGTAAGATGTTAAACATTTTTAAAAGTTTTAAAAACCGGAAAAGATAAAAAAACAAATCATTATTATAGACTTTGCTATTCCTTTTACTAGTTTATTCAAACTGATTAATTCATATCGGCTATACACCAATGGCCCTATTCTTTGCTTTATAAAGTTAAGAGAGATAATTCTTCAGAAGCTCTCTTTAAGAAAAAATTGGCTTTGATTAACTTTAATATGAATTATTTAATGTCAAACTGGGGCATTTAGCTCAAACTTTCAATCGAAATGAAATTGAAACTTTGAACTGCTCTCGAGACATAGAATCCCTTTATATGTTTTTATATTAACTTTCTTCATCTGACTTTTTAAAAATTAAAATCTAGTTTTTAATTTTAGTATGAAATGGTTACTTTTAATTAATATAAATATCTTCCGGAACATTTTCTTAAAGTTTTGGGCCCAATCTGGGATATTTAATTGAAATCTAAACAAATTAAAAACTTTTCTTTTATTTCAGGACAAATAATTGAAAGGCAAAAGGATTTGATTAAAATTCATGACTAAGTCAGAAGTGCATTTTCAGTCCTAGGTTAATAGATATAATTCAGAACTTTTTTGTCTGGTCGGGTTTCATTAATTAAATATCCCTTTTATAAACCATGCGTTAAGTTGAAAATAGTAACATTTCTTCCCGAATCCCAGCTTCAATAGTCTCCGCAAAACTTCCACGCATACTTTCTATTAAAAGTGTGCCTCCGGTGTGTGTGAAAAATATATATAAATGACCATAAAATTGTAAACCGTGAACAAAGCCGTGAATTGAACAAGTGTTCATATTTTCATTTTCAGAATTCTGTATAACCTTAATTGTTTTATGTTATTATAAACTCTAAATAATTGTTTATTGATTCGTTAAATATTTTCACTTTATTTTTGTTGTTTCAACTATTCATGATAATATTTGCATAAAACGTGCTGTATTAAGAAAAATATAC
>JAPMOR010031247.1:0-26418 GCA_026543865.1 Argiope aurantia | reverse complement strand
GAATACATAACCAAAGATTATTATCAATTAACATCAATACATTGAAAGTAGATACAGTCACAGAACAACGGGGATGACCAGGTGGGTGATTAATCCTAATCCATATCCTTGTTTTGTTTTTTTATTTTTATTTTCATCAGCATCGTATCAGCATTTACCTGAAACTTTGGACTCGGCCTTTTTATGCACCTGAAAAGCGGAAGGTCTCCAAGCGCCTTTTTTTCCTCGTGGAATAATATAGTCATTAATAGGATTCTTTGAACATTAAGTTCCAGGAATCAAAGCATTCTGTTCTAGGGTGTTGACACGGAATTATATTTAAAAAAATAAATTCTGGCTCAGATACTTTTTGTTATGTTACCACTGGCCAAAATAGCGGGTTCCATCTATTATATCTCCAGACTAAATCCAAACTGGATTGTTAATCGATTAGGTTGGCACATTTTGAGAATAGAAATACGAAAAATATGAAACTGATAATTCTATAGGTTGTTGTCATTTATTCATTTATTATGCTAATTTAATATCTTTAAAATTATTAGTTTTCTAAATTAAATGTTTTCCACTTGAAAACAATTAAATATAAATCCCAGAAAATTTAAATATTAATTGTTGAGACCAAGCTTCTGTTTTTTTTTATATTCATACAAAAGTATCAAGACTCGAATTGAAGTATACATTAGCATCTTAAAACAGTGGTCAGCATGTTTTTTTTTGTTTGTTTGATTGTTTTTTTTTTCGGAAAGATACATTTTTAGAATCCTATTTACCGAAATAATAGTTATGAGACAATGGGAAAATGTAGCCTTTTAAAAAATTAAATTTAGAATGTTTTAAATTAATTTATTTTTGTTTGATTTAAAAGTATTGTACCCACAGACATTCATTTATCACAATGTCAGTAATTATAAAATATAATCATTAAAGTAAAATATAATTGCTTTCAATCATCGTCATCGTTTTAAATCATTCTTTTTCTTTCGTTAGATAAAATGCTAAATTTCAAATATTTTATTATATATTTCAGTTATATTAGTAATAAAATATAAATATATTCATCAAAAAAATGCATAATTTCAATTAAAAATTTCTTTCGAATTTCTTCAGAAAGTCGACGAATACGATAACGCATTGATTTTCAAATACAACAACCGATTTACGTTGCTTAGCTGATCTATTTTTTTGATTTTGCATAAAATTAATGCAAGTCGCTTTCAAAAGTATGTCGATCAGAAGAATCTGCTGAAATTCAAACACGTGAAGATTTTGTTAAACGCATAATGTTTACTAATTTAAAAAGCGCCATAATTATGAATTTAAAGAGTTGCTTGCGACTGTTGATTGCCAATTCCTGTCATTGAATGTTTCGGTATTGCCCCCAAAAGCACCCCGCCTGTGTCTCGAACGTCGTAAAACTTGGCAATATGCCAGGCATCTGTAAAGACCCTGCAACTGTCACATAAATAGTGATATTTTTTTTAGTTTGAAATGAGTAGCTTTGCATTTTAATTGGACGGTTTTAGATACATGGTCGAACCGCTTACATTTTTCATCAGATGAGTAAATCGTTCGTGAGCATCATAGTTTTCGCTCTCATCGTCGAGATCACTATTCCATGCGTGTGATTCACTCCACTAAGGAATTAATATCATTTAATATAAATATTAAACTATTCACGGCAAAATCCAAATATTTGTGAATTCGGTTAAGAAATTTAATTTATTTTATGACAAAAAAATGAATTGAAATTAATTTTGGCAGATTGCAAATTTCATTTAATATTATGTAGAACATTTGAAAGAAGCTCGATTAAAATAAAATATGAGTATTTTACTTTTTATGAGAAATACTTTGTGAAAAATGAAACATTTTCTTAAGCTATAAAATGCAATACGTTTATTAGCTAATGTTGAAACGAGATTATTATCTTTTAATATTAATTTCGGTAAAGATGTAAACGTTTTTCATGTTTTCATGTTCCTAAGGCCAACATGGAAGTGGTATTTATTATAGAGTATTTATGCTAGGAGTTTTAGCTAGCATTTTTCCATGTGAACAAAAGGACTACAAAGTTGTTTTCAAACTTATTTTTTTGATCTTTTTACTCAATTTTTGGTACCTTCGTACACTTGCTCTACCCCATTTTTTAGAACATTATATGCGTGCTGTGTGTGCGCATGTGTTTGCAGATGTGTGTGTGCAATGATAATTTTAAGTCTAATTTTAAAATGTAATTCATTTCCAAATTTTTATCTTAATTTAACTAGTATTAACTTCATTCTAAAATGGTCTCTTATTTCCTGATCCAATTCCACTTTTTATTTAATTACTTTTAGCACTCGCTCTATAAAACTGCTAACGTCAGCCTTTCTTCAAACTCCGAGTGAAGGATTAAAAATCCTTTACAACATTCTTTTAAAGATACTTAAACTTCCTTTTCCTAAGTCTATATGTGTCAAAGAAATCTATCAAATTCTCATAGTAAGAACCATTGAATGAAAAGGTTTCAGTATTTTTTGCTCTTCTGCTCATGTGTCGCGACGTAGACTGTTTAAGTAAATTTGTTGAAATATCTGATAATTTTTTTGTTACAATTGTTTTTATTTGAACATACAGTCCGAAAATAGTATGCATGATAATGATTTAAGCCATGATTCTACTGTCTTTATATTATTTTTAAAAATTAACTTACTCTTGATTATATATTCGCCATAACGTGCACAGAAAAAAATATTTATTTAATATCGTTGTATCATGAATGTATAAACGCATAAATAATTAAATAATTAAAAGTATTGTTGCAAAATATACTTAAAAGAATTTTGAAACATTTATTCAAGTTAGAGAAAATATTCTGCGGAAATAAAATCACTATCTTTAGAGTTTAAAGCGGTTTAAAAGCATTTTGTGTACAATATTATACTTTGAAGTTATTGAAGATATATATTAATATTTTTATAATGCTTTAGTTAAAATCTGAAATGTAAAAAAAAATCCCTTTTAATTAAAACTTGAAAATTTAAAAAGAAGCACTCTTGCTTAGAAAGCATTTACAAATTTGGTACCTTTAGTTCTACCGGTCTGCATGTCGCTATTTACAAGTAGTATCCAGCTTATAAACAATATCATGTTAATATTAAACAGAGTAATGAAAGCGAGAAACTATCTACGAAATAGATATTTGGAAAACATTAGTATATTCGATAAAAATTACCAAAAATATCGTAATATTTCTTCTTTCTTTTTTCAATACTATATATTGCTTTATGGAAATTTTATTAGACAAAGCATTAAACTTGATACAATTTTATATAAAAAAAACTGTATACATTTTAGAGAAGAAATTGTAGTAAAAATTCTTAAATATTTAGAATAATTGTTAGTTTCTGATTGAATAATTAAATTCCAGATTACACATTGATTCTCAGGAAGCTTAGAAGAAATTTGTATGCAAAATATGGACATTTCGTTATGGACATTTTTACTCAGTTAACTTCTCTTCTGGAACAAAACGCATCTTTTTTAATTAAAATATCTGCATTTTTCATTAAATAAATAATATATAACATGATAAAATTTATGAAATGGAATAAACATACATTAATCAAATTGATAAATAAAATAAATAAAAACCGAAAATTTTTCTTTTGAACTTTACTTTTTACTTTTGAGTTTTTTGAAACTATGTACTAGATAAATGATAGAAAACTTTTAAAACCAGTTTCTGTAATCAGTGGCATTCTTTTTAAATTTAAAAGTTTTTTCCAACACGTTAAAATTCTTACCTAATATCTAATTTATTATAGACAATAAATAATCGAAAAATAGTTTAATTAAGTATTAAACGTATTAAACATTCAAAAAATTTAATATCATTTAAATTAAATTTATTGAAATAATATCACAGAACACGAATAATAAAAATATATAACGAAAATGATATTAAATAAATTTACAATGCAAAATATTTTATACAATATTTGCATCAACTACTCAAAAAAAATTAAGTGCATTTTTAATATAAGATCTAGATTTATATTATAAACGATGTAATTTTTTTAAAAAAAAGTAATTATTTTAATAAGCGAAAGAATTTGTTTAATGTTACGAGAAATTTTATGAGCATGTTTTGATTCTGTTTGGTCATTTTTAATCCAATTATACTATGATATTTATTTTTAAAATAGTATTAACTTAATAATTTTTAAAATATATGGTTTCATTATAATGCATTTCTTTTAATTTTCAATGTTGCATAATTTTCTGTTGTAAGTATATTTAATTTCTATTATTTTATTAAAATCCAAAACATTTACGACATCAATTCTTAGTCATTACAAAATCATCCTTCAGTCAAAAAATTGTACTTAAATAATTGTGAAGAAGTGAAAAGGAATGTAAATAATTTATTAAAATCGAGCTAAATTTTAGAATTCAAAAATAATATTTTTAAAATTGTTTACAAATTGGTAGTATAATATTGAATAAAATATCAATGTAATAACTTAACAATTTACACTACTTGATTATTGTATCACATTCATTAAGAGTTCTGAAAAATGCAAACAATTCTCTTTAAAAGAACATGCACATTAAAAAATATTTTCATAAAATTTGTAGATATTTCTTTTTTTTTAATAATTATTCGAAAAGAATCAGATTTTAGAATAGTGCTTAAGTAGTCGATTATTCCAATTAATTATTAAAATCATTTAATAAAGAAAAAGAAGTGTTAAGAAAAGGTATCATTAACTGCTACAGCAATAATAATTATAACTTCTAAAATAAATAATAACTAACTAACTAACAGCAGTCGATAATTATTTACGTTGTTCATAAAATTAATTCTAGTTAAGAAATATTCACTTTCATGAAATGAATTTAATGAAAATATTATACAAATTTCATTCAATGTGAAATCATGTTTCCTAGAATAGTTCTTAAGAATTCGATATTTCGATTCTTTCAAAGAGTTCTTCCTCAATGTGCAACAAAAACTTGTCACAATAAGACTTCCCGGCTGTTTTTCAATGCAGAACCCGTACATCTGTAAGTACCAGTAAAAGATCCCTCCATCTTTCTTCCTTCACTTCATAAATGGAAAAGGAACAACTAAATAAAAAATAAAACTCTGCCCATAACGCTATCATATGACGATTATAACTCATTTTGCGCACAATAAAAGCAACTTCACCAAGCAGCGGAACGCTTCTGAAAGAGATGGCGCTTACAGCCAAGCGACAGCAGCTGTTGCCATCTAAAGAAACAGAAAAAGAAAATGAGAACTGCAGACATCCAGAAATCAATACGAGCCTCCTATAAGATCGAAAATCTGAGTATGGAAATCGTTCCGGGGGATAATGCCTTCCGGGGATAAAAATATATATATATATTCTAAATAATAAATAAATTTCTTGGGTTGTGTGGTGCACGAATATGAAATCGCTTTTCGCAAAAAAGGCAATAAATCTTTCCATGGAAAATAGGCTTAAATTTCGTCGAATTTTGCTGCGTGAAAATTTCACTCTTTTCGAACACCGTAATTGTTTTCCAAATGTTATGAAAAGATTTCATGTTTTAAAATTAAATTATGTATTCTAATAAAATTTGCGGAAAAAATTATGAGATTACGTAGGATGAAGTAATAGTTTTTGAAGAAAAATATGCCATAATTCGTATGCCATAATTCGAAAAAGGTTACTCATTTTTCTCTATTAAATAAAGCTCTATTAAATTTTTTTTCTAAAAAATAATATAGATTGTATATCCTGGACGATATCTTTTAAAGTGAAAAAGTTCATAATGAAGTTTTTCTTAAACATGTGGCTATAAAGTAACATGAATTTCTAGTTTTCGGTTCAGCTTATATTCTGTTTGCTAAGTAATAATTGCTAACTAACAACATAGCCAAATTTGGTCTTGGAACTTTAGCACTGCTTTTAAAATTATTCTTAAGAGGTACGCTTTATTCACACAAATATCTGTGCCTTATTAAAAAATTCTTTCAATTTAACGACAGCGTCATTTAGAATATACATTTCGAAATTATTTTTGGACCAAATTACATGTCTTGAAATCTGTATAAATTTCAAGCGAAGTTCTAAAAATTGATCTTTTAAAAAAAAAACTTTTTTTTAATTTGCATAAAAATAATTAGTACAATTGTATGTTTACAAAACAAAAACTAAGAGCATAAAATATAATAATGTCATGTATTTGCACTTTGAAATGAGCAAAAAAAAAAATAAGCTACAAATCATTTCCAGAATTAGTTGTGGAATCGTTGGCAATTACCATAGTAAAAATCAAAAACGAGATTTGTAAACTTCATACATATATTTGCGTATATCTTGACGTTGCACGGAATGCAAATTTTTTCATATGTTCTTCCGTTTCAACTATAAACATCCATTTATTATCTACTTATTGGATTATATCTTGTAAATCTCTCATGTAAACAGATAGTTCGAAGGTTAATGTTTATTTTAAAAAAAGATGCAGCTGTATTTTTATTTTTCTGAAATGCGGAATGCGGAATGATTTCCCATGCCACATATTAACCTTAAAATGAACAAATACTCATTATTGATCCTATACTCACAATGCTTTCAGATTCATAAGCACAACTATAATTATAGCTACAAGCACTCACTCTCGTTGCGTAACATTCCAAGACACAAACTTTTCTCTTTGCCTACTTTTTTTTTTCAACCAAAATGTTCTATTATTTGCACTTCGAATTCTTCGTGTCTTCGATTACTTCCTCTCTCAATATTCACCTCAAGTCTGCGTTTTCACTCTTATTTACGCTTTTGACTTCCTTTAAGTGATTTTTTTTTCTGAACTAATTCTCTAAATAATTGATAACATTATGAAGCCTTGGACAGAATTTATAGAATCTACTTCCCTTAGAAACCAAAGGAAAGAAAATAGCCGAGATAGAAAATGGGCAGAAAATGTCTGATGTATATAGCTGAAGAAATGTCTGAAGAAATATAGCTTGACAATATCTGAAATACATATCAAATTTTAAATACTTCGTCTGTCCTGTAGTATTAGTAGCAGCTGATGAATTTAATTTGTGATATGATAATAGTAGCAAAAAACATCGAGAATGAAACATTTATTATAAAAAAAAACTAGTTTAAATTTAGCAAAAAATTAAAAATATTACTCCTAATCCTTCTGAATATTTAGGTAATGTCTGGATTTTTCAATATATTCTTTATTGAATTTTGAATTTATAGATAGGATTCCTTTGCTGCAAAATATTATTTTATTATTATTTTCTGTAAGGAATAGTTTGTTGTTGCTTGAACTCATTTTCTCGGTTTTTTATTTTGAATTTGGAATGATGCAAATCTGAGAAGTTTAGTTGTGTGAGCTATTGATCTTATGCTGGGCCGCGGTGGCCTGGTGGTAAGGTCTCGGCTTCGGAACCGGAGGGTTTCAGGTTCGAGACCCGATTCCACCGAAGAACCGTCGTGTAAGGGGGTCTATTGCACGTTAAATCCGTTCTGACCAAATGTCCTCCCGCTGGTGTGGTGTGGTGTGGAGAGGGGGGTGCCAGCTCAGGTGTCGTCCTCGTCATCTGACCGCGGTTCAAAATTACGAGGTTCGTCCCAAAATAGCCCTAGTGTTGCTTCAAACAGGACGTTAATATAACTAAACCAAACTATTGATCTTATAGCATCTCTTCTGTTAAGAGGAATGCTTCTAATTTTTTTAAACTTTTTCTTCATAATTTTTTATTTATATCCGACAGTTTTGTTCTTTTAACGAATCAACATTAGCATGAGATTCATCTTCAGAAACTTTTTCGAAACAAATTTCCATATTCTTGATACGGTCATCTTGTATTTAAATAATTTTGCAGCTAGTGTAATTGCATCTTCATGCAACTTTTCGTTTTTCTTTTGATGCATTAGGAACTCAATAATCGCAACTCAATGTTTGCTTGAAAAATCCATTTTTTTTTTCTATGAGTTCATATTTAACTGAAATAAAACAATTGATTTCACTGATTGGTCAGTTTTTAATGGATTCAATCCACGGATGAAATTAGAAAACTATTTATAATTTGTAATAATTAGGTTATTCTGAAAATTGAAAGATGTGTCAAAACAAATGACAGATGTCATAGAATATTGATTTTGGTTGAAGGCTTGGGCTATAACTTCACTTATAGTTGTGTTCGCCAATAACTCCAGTCTAAATATTCACTTTCTATTATTATATGGCAGAAGGTATGCGAAAGATTCAATTAAAAAGGCTCCAGTAGCTAAAGATGTAGTGAATACCACAATGGAGAAACAATGATAATTCATCCTTGGAAGAATAAAGAGGTTATTCTTAGTCAAGTGGAAAAAAAGAAAAATTAATACAACTAGTATTAGTCAAGAGATTTTGTAAAGTTGAAGAAACAAAATTCGTATTCATCAAATGCGATAACAGAATCCATACTATCTCTAGCTAATTTGCAAAGTTTAAAGGAAGGTACGGCCTTAAACTTTTTTGGTGATTTAGAGATTATAGCAGAAATGAAAAAAAAATTCCATTCGGCGTTGTAACTTTCATGTTGCACATACTCCCGCTTGTATAGATCAGAAGTCTAAATAAAAGCGGTTAAAAATTGTGGGAGGTGAATATAACTAAATTATACCTTTCTGCGTCTTTATTAAGAGATATCTTTGGAATAATGCAAAAGATATCTCTGAAATTGTGGCAACACTTCGAGAAATAGAATTAGAAGTAAATTAAACTAACATTGAAGAGCTTTTATAAATTATAAAAGCCTCGTGATTAGATATTTTCACCAGAGCTTTTAAATGAAAAATGTCAAGAAACTGAAAGAAATGTACATTCGTCTGAAAACGGTGCCGACAAAAGATAACTAATGCCAACATCTGCTGTTGAAGTCTTTTCAAGAAGTGGAAAGATGTCCAAAAAATGATCTTCGGATGACACCGAGGCCGAATCGAAATCAATAAGCTCGTAGATCTGTAGAAAGACAATATTATTAATCGTTACCGAAAACAGAAAAACAATCGATATCGGACAGATTCTTTAAAGTTTCACAAACAGATGATTTATGACTGAAATGAGGAAGCGCGACAGTGAGAGTATGTATTTTTTTGGGTTTTTTTTTTTTTTTTTTTTGTTACATATGCATAAACATAAGAAAAATCGTGTAATTATTAAATTTTTTTAAAGATAGAATTAACATAATTCCCACAGAAAACTGTTTCAAATCGATAATAGGTCAATATCGGCAAAAAATACGTTATGTTTCTGTCTTTATTAACCTACTCTAATAAGATAACACATATTTTTTTTAATTCAATTATTATTTAATGGGCGTTTCATTAAATTTTCTTACGGTTTTTTTTTATTTTATTTTGTAACAATTTTAGTTAACACTTTTACTCCATACACTTTTAAACAAAATAATGAAATGCTTTAAATTAAAAGGCATCCTTAAAATTGTATATGTTAAAATTCCAAAAAAAAAGATATAGCTACATTTTAGCCAGAATTGCCGGTCTATTAATTAAATTTGTCTTTTAAAACATTGGCACAGATACAAAATGGCTTTAAAATATATGCATCTCGCAAACATTAGAAAATTTTCAGCAGTCAGCGTCGCAAACACTCACCTTATTTTTTTATATTATTTTGTTTAGAAATATCAACGAAGTTTAATAAATATATTTCTGATACAACAAACTTTTATAGAAAATATAACAATCTGTCTTTACAAGAAATGTACCTTCAACCTAACAATAGCTTTAAGGGACACTTTATAGGTTTGAAATGAAGGATTTTTACAATCATAAACGATATTATCAATCTATTTCTACATATGTACCAATAATTTTAGCTCATTTTTTAAAAAAAATATGGAAACATAAGACTCTTTATATGCTTTTTTTAATTATAAAATATATCAAATGGCAAATATATTACTCATTTTTCCCGCTCCTATATTCTGAGTTATATTTCTATATCTTGGGAAGAAAACTTGCTTGCAGAAATAAGATCTTAACCGATCTTATAAATTTTCTAGGAATATATTTTTACCTTAAGCAAAAGTTGTCAAAAATATTTGCTTTTTCTTAATTTTTCTGCTTGTGCAAGGATTTCTGGGTTTTTACATTTAGAAAAAAAAAAGTATATAAAATTATTTCCCGTAATATAAATGGCTACATGACATGAATTTAAAGAAATGTCATTCACTATATTCTGAAGAAAAATCTTTTTAAAAAAATCTCAAATTTCATGCTTTTTCGATAGCATGTAAACAAAAAAAATCGATATTTAGAAAATATGAATGCTTATATATGTCATTGTTGCTGCTTTATTTACTCCAAAAACCTGACTACGGAAATGTTTCTTTTCTCAGTGAACAATTAAATAAAAATTTATTTAGTTTATTTATGAATTATTTTTTTTCTTTTTACTTTCTCCGTTTCATCCTTCCTGCACTCTTAGGTGGTTGAATAATTTACCTACTAATCGTAACATTACCAATAGGGCAAAATGAATATCCAACTGAGATGATAAAAGATTTGCAAATTATATTACTAAAGAGATTTTATTAAATACTAGTGGCCTTAAGCAATCAGCTGGTTCGCTGGGATTATTGGTTAAATTTGACTGGTATCATCAACTGTTTGATATTAATACCGTATTACAGTACATTCCGGAGTATCCAACCTAATATGGCGGATGAACAAGGCGGATAACAAAAAAGCTGGATAGATCAAAGTTGTATTAACTCATTTATCTGCTCACCAGTACCAGAAGGCAAAGTTTTTTATACCTAAACCCGCTGTTATAATGCGTATTTTCTCATTTCTTATTTAATATTAAGCCTTCCATTTATCTCAAGTCCCGTAGAATGTGAACGCGGTCGCTGCCCGGTGAATCATAGAAGCAATTGCCGGTAATGTGTCAAGTTAAAATAGAAGGCTCCGTATTGGTAGTTTATATATGTTTATATAATGTACCGCATATCTCACGAATTTAGAAGATAAAAAGTAAGTTAAAGGACATAAACTGCTCACATTTTAACATTCTGTAAGGCCTAACTTGAGTGCAGGAAATATAAACAAAACTTTGATGTAAATCGTAGACCTAGTTCTAAAGAAAATTGATTCGAACTGATTTTATTTTTCACTGATAATTCATTAAACGGATATGAAAAGGAAACCCTAATGTAAAAGTCAAAACTTACAGTTTTTAGTCTTTGAAAAAAAAACCCTTCTTAGATAAGTGCTTTCCATTTTAGCCAGATTCCACCCTTCTTTAGCCAGCTTCCACCCTTTTAGCCAGCTTCCACCCCTCGCCTTTCTCATTTCATGACGATAAAAGAAAACAAGACCGGATTGTACGGAAGCCGGATAGTCACGAACCGGATACTCATAGTTTAATTGGCTGAATTCTTTATCGTGTGTATGAACTTTTCGCATGGTAACATTCGCATAATATTATAGTGCAATAAAAAATATAATTATCCTGTGTGTGAAATGTTTTTTTTATTTTAATGAATTAAAAATTAAGATAAATTAAGTTTCAATTATTATTTCTCAAAAATTAATTACCCTATCAAAATATAAAAAATGCCTTTTTAATAATACCAATTAAGCATGAAAATTTTTTCTAAATCTCAGAAATTTTTGAAAAATTTTTATTATTGCCTAATTACCGATAATAGATTGCATCGTTCGCCTGAAGTTCAAACAGTTTTCATCGTTTCATCAATTATTTGATCTCATGATTTTCTTCGCTGGTCGCCAAAAATGAATAGTCTTTATTATTAGCAGAAAAATAAATAAAATACTTCGGAGTCTCTGAAATTTCCAATTCTTTTTATTCGTATTTTATTATTGCTAGAAAAGCTATTATCAAGAATTGTGCACGGTATTATTTTATTCTTGAACTACCTGCGATCACTTCAACCTTTTTTTTAAATTTTGGCTCTCTTCATCTGTCTTTCAGCTTCACCTTTTTCTTATTAATTAAAACCTTTAATAATTTTTTGTAGAAAATTCCGTTTCAAAGGATTCCTTTTATACTTTCACGTTATTAAAATACCGAGAGGCTCTTAAAATCACTATCTTAATTAAAACAAAATACACTTCCTATCTACAAAACCAACTTAAAGAAAAGAAAGCCCTCGCATGAAAAGTGTGCCGTAAGAGGTCGCTGCGAACTAGAAAGTAAGTGTTTCTCGGGGTGAAAAAGAAAAGAGAGGCGTAATCTGTAATCAAAACGTCTTATATCCAATTAATTTCCCGAATTCACTGCGCCCTAATTTTAATAGCATCCATCCCCTTTCTCCTCTGGAACATGAAAGGGTCTTTAATCGCCCCTGATTTGTGGCAGGGCAATATTAAAAGGCAGCCACTGAAGGATACCGATGTGCTTGTTTTTCATGTTTGTGAGGCCGAAGCTGTGCATTTCCTCGAAGCTAGTTTATGTTTTGACGACTGAATTTTTATTTCAGTTTTCGCTTCCTTTTTATGCTTTAAATGAAAATCAAAGCTTAAAAAAAAACCACAATTTTTTTTTATTTATTTATTTATTTTGCAATGATAAATTGTGTAGAAAAATTAGCAGGCATTCCTTATAAGAAAGATTAAAAAAAGATTTAGAATAGAATTTGTCATGTTCACGTGAAACATATATCATGCGCGCAGCGTCAATTTAATTTTGGAATTTCTTTCATGTCTTTCAGTAAGCGAAGAGCAATTAAAAAAATATATATACAGTTACATTTTAGTATTTTTATGAGACTTTTATTTCATTATTTACATTTGGATTATTTACGTTTTAATAAACATAGAAGCTTAATTATTAAAGCTTAGTTTCTAAGCTTTGATAATAAATACCTTTCAATACCTTTTTTAGCAAACTATGTGATAGAATCATCGATTATCAAAAACTTTCTCGCTTACTCTCTGATAAAGTTACCTGTGTATTATTAACATGTATTATTACTTGTGTATTATTGCCATTAGCAAACAGTAGTTAAGAAGGAGATTATAGAATGGGAATATTGGCGATTAATTGCTTATAATATTTCCTTTTTATAGTTTCTTGAGCAGGGCAGAGAAGGTTCTCGAACAATCAAGAATATCTCAGCTCCTATTGGCTTTATCGTCAAAATTCTGGTAGATACCAATATCATCCATTTTGTCACCAAATCCGCCAAATCCGTCGCCAAATTTGTCGCGAAGCCTAGAGATCACTGATCCGGCATCCGATCAGCATACAATAAAACTGATCATAAAACGGTCTTTCCTATGATGAAACTAACCTTGCTAGTAAGCAACATTACAGATTCGTAACAATATAATTCAAATATTCTTTTCTCTCTCTTAGTTCTTATGGTGGGAGTAAATTCGAAATTTTTTAATACGTAGAAGTATAACTTTTTTAACATTTTAATGCAGTGAATATTATTTATAAACTCTTTCTTTTCGTATTTCCTAGCCATCAGAAATTTTATCTAATATACTTCGAAAGAAAATATTTATGTTAGTTTATTTAGAAATTAATTTTTTTGTAATATCTAGTTAATCATTATTTAAAAAAAGCTACTTAATGATAAATAAAATTCAGAAATAACCGAAAAGTTTAAATCATATTTAAAGCATATTCCCAAATTCGGAACAAGGGATTAAAATTCTCACCGATGCTGACTTATAAACAAGGTAGAGGTAGCTGATGGAATTAGTGCCATTCTATTAGTCCTTTGATATTAATTAACCTTCTCATTTAACATACTCCCCCACTGCTTATATACCTCTTAAGATTACAGAATATTGTTATGTCACAGAACTAAATATAATATCAAAAGTAATAACAAAGAAAAGTTACACGTTAAAGTTGGGGCGTTTAATGATTGAAAAATGAAATTTTCTGTTCATAAAATCAAAATATTTGCTATATTTTAGTTAAAATTTCCTTTTAAAAAATATTATAGTAGTTTTTGATTTTTTTTCCTTAGAAATTGATGTAAAATACATCTATCGCTAAAAAAGAAAAGAACAATTAAGAAAATTGATCAAAAGTAATATTTTCAAACAATATAGTAATTTCGATTTTCATAAGCGTTTTACGGTTTTTCGAAAACTTGAAAAATTTTTATCTTTTTTTTTTCAAGCAAATCCCTCAATTATCAGTTATTTCTCATCAGTTTTCTCATCATTCATCAAAATAGTACAAGGTGACAAATAAAAAGATACATATGTTTTCTTTTCGATCAATATATAGAAATATAACGCTAATTTCTAATATAAACAAAATAGCATGATTCAAAAAGAAAATTAAAAGATAATTAAAAATACACACTTTACAAAGATATAAAAAACCAACCTTCTCTTAAGCGCTCAGAATCCCCTCAATGTGGAGTAAACTCGTTCAACAGTGAGGTGTAGAGTTACTGAAATAAACGTAGTAGAAAATGTTCGCTTTTCGATATACAAGTATACGTCCTCAGTATGGGGTATTCTGTGATTAGTTTCGTCATTATGATGAAGAAAACCGAATATGCATCTTCGATTTCTTTCGTTTCAAATTTCTTGGTACAGATTCACAAATTTAATATAAAAATAATATAATAAAATGTATTCGTTTAGTTTGTTCCATATTTGAATGATCTCTTTCACAATCACACGAATAATCAGATCGACTTGGTCCAAATTTCAATGGCAATCTACAAATAAGTGGTACAGTTTTAGTCTGAAATTCTCTACCTAATTCACTGGATTTTTGAGTTATTATGTTAACACACGTACAAAGACACAAACAAATGAATTTTTCTTCAAAGTATTCCTTCTAAAATTTGATAAAAAGTTTTTATTTTAGTCTAATGACTATGTACAAATTTCTCTTGTCAAACTCTTACTCTTTTTTCAGTTATTGCATTTTTAAACAGATCCACGTGGTTTGAATATATATATATAGTAATGATATCTCTAAATCTAAATTAAATCCTAATTAATTCCCTAATTTTAATCTTAATTTAGTCCATATTAACTTCATTCTAAAATGTTCTCTTATTTCCTTATCCAATTCCACCTTTTTTTTTATTTAATTAATGCTACACGAGCTCTGTAAAAATGCTTAGATCAGCAGTTCTCACGCTCCGAGTGAAGGGATAAAAATTTGTCGATCTAAACACATTCTTTTAAAATACATCTATATTTCCCTTGCCTAAATCGACACGTGTAATGATGCCTCTATCAGAATCTCATGGAATATTATCATCGATAAAAATATTTTGGTCTCTCTCTCGCTCTTTTGCTCTTGTGTCAAGCTGTAGATTGACGTGCTTCGTCGCTTCTTGCTTGTACATAAATCATGCCTCCCGGGAGGGAATAGAAGCGAAGCTTAAAAATTCAAAGTGTCTTCTCTTTCTTCGACCATGAAACTGTTCAAAACTATATGTTTTACATATATATAAACATTTTCTTATTGATAGAAGTTTAAACTGTGAAGATTCATTTCTTTCAGCGATTACAATACTTTTTCCTCCTAAGCTACTAAGATTAAAGTGAGAAAGGCATCCTAGATCTTTCGAAGGTTTAATTTTAAACGATAAAATTCGACATTAAAGACTTTTCAGTCAAACGAACGACCTAGAAGGGAGGGAAAAATCAGGAAAAATTTCCTGGCTCTCTGCCAAGTTTTTCTCCGAATAATAATTAACTCGGGTTGTCTAAAAGAATGCATAGGAGAGCCCCCCTCAATAATTATAAAAATACAACAAATTGAGAACCTGAACTTTTCCCCGGGGTAAAAGTAGAGACACGCACACGCACGTAAAAAAAAACTTTTCTAAAATAATAAACGGTTCCAGTGGCAGCATAACTAATGATTGTAGTGAAGCCGAAGACGAAAAAGGGGGATGGATTTACAAAATGTAGTTTCACATGTTTAATGGTTTAATTAAGCGGGAAAATGTCTCCCGTTCAAAGGGGTGGAGGGATGCACAATTTTAAAATGCGGGCTTTTTCTCCAAACCTTCCCTCTCTCCGAAACTTTTTCTACTTCGAACATAGCCCTAATTTATCTCGTTGATACTAAGGGCTCAATATGTTTTGAATGACTCTTTTTTTAAGTTTTTTGGACGATAGAATTTGGAAAAAGAAGATGCTCTCGTTCTTTTAATGCTCTTCCCTAATGGTCGTAATTAATGAACATATTTTGGATTTCTTATAATGAGTCTCATCTTTTGTATTGTGCAATCTTTGTGTTTCGAATAATGCATTTTATGAAGAAAATCTGATAATTCCCATGAAATAAACTGATAATATGAACTAACAGTAAAATAATTATCATAAAAGTTTTTTTTTGAAAAGTATGTTTTTATCCTTATATTTGATAGCAAAAAATATTTTTATATGAAAGAAAAAGTATTTAAATAAATGTGTAATGGTAGCAGAAATTTTCTGAGTGAATTTATTTTAATAAGAGTTGTAATATATTTTAATTTTAAACTATTATTTTGGAATTTTCTTTTTTTGTGATGCTCATTATGAGATAATTTCATGAACACATTGTTTTCGAAAAATATTAAAATATGATATTGACATAGGTGACATACAACTATACGTAATTTCAAAACTGCATATTCCAGGGAATGATTTGAAAATAGATTCTAAACCCCATCTTCTTTCATTATTATAATGAAAAAAATCATGTGGAATAAACGCATGTAAAAAACATAATTTACTTTTGGTTTGTTATTTATAAGCCTAAAGAAAAGGTAGGCTTAAAATATTCCTTTCGAGGTTTCTATAGTTTTAACATTTCCTTATAAAGTAGAATTTTTTTTAAAAAAATAAATCCACTTTATGAAATACCTTTCTCTGTTTTATTTTTAAAAAAATAAAAGTCAAATAATAATGCATATTTTCTTCTCATTAAATAGTATTAGCATGAAGTAAAATATTAGCTGAATAGTCTATGCGTATGGTCAACGAATACATTTGCATTAGCAATTGTAACGTCAGAATTCACTACAAAGAACGAAATTATACAATTACGTGCAGATAGACCATCATTTTGTAAATTTAAATTCACTACTTTATACTTTAAATCAGTGTGTAACAAAACTATGAAATACTGATACGAAAACAATACATAACGCAATAAGCTACTTAAGTTGATATTATTATTATTACTACTACTACTACAATTAATTTTGGGAAATGCAGAACTGACATTTTTCTGTAGTGTTTTTCGAAAATATATATTTAGAGAAGTTATATTTCCATCCAGTAAGCATTTTAATCGACGAAGTTATGTATATAAGATTATACATAACTTCGTCAATTTAACAATTTAACATGTATATTTTCTATTCAAAATGTACTTGGCGCGAAAGGTACGCTTAATATACTGTATATCAAAAAATGAAATATATTTTTAATTTTGCTTCTCTGGGCAATTAATTTCTTGGTAAGGAAGAGAGTTTTTCCAGATATTTCTATAATTGCTGAATGTTCCAAGGTCAATAATCATCCGACCTTGACACTAAACATAACATCTATTTGGCAATTATGCTATTTCTGTACCAAAAATAAAAGTTCTCAAACTACTGGAATTTTGGTTGTGTCTCGATTAAGAATGAAGATACGATATCTTGCTAGCTTCTTCGTCCTGTCATATAGATTATAAAAAAAGAATACAGTAGAAAGTGTCTCCAACGAGTTTTTTATCCAACGAGTTTCTCCTGATCCCGAGAGATCTCTAACGAGTCCTTCCTGATTTTTGTAGCTGTATAGATTTAATAGAAAATGCTTCGGTTATGTTTCCGTTCTTTCCTATCAAATCCTTTTTTGGGTCATCTTGATCTGTTGTCAAGCTTTTTGATTTTTGTACCATGCAGACATCGGACGAATTGTCCAGTAACAGAATGTATGGTTGAAATAATAAAAGAGAAATATGTATGAATTGTCAATCCACGAAAAAAAGATTTCCAAATGTATATTTTTAAAAAAATTCCATAAATGTTTCAGCCATGAGATTTTATTGTGAAATATAATTCAAAGAATTATTGAAAATTCTTTACATTGCTCAATTACAACTGTAAATAAAATAATAAGTAGATGTTTTATTCTTTTTCTTTTTATTCGTATGGTTGAATACAGAATTTGATATATATATAATAAGCATTTATCTGCAGCATGGATGTATTTCTGGAACTTCGTTAAAATTGTGATTTTTATCAACCTAAAAAAAAAGGAGAAAATTTGAAATTTTTGCTTGCAACAGAAAAGTTTTAAAGCCAATTCTTCAAATTATTAGTATATTGTTTCTTTGGCCAAATTTAAGACAGAAATATCTTGGAACGAAACAATCATCCAGTTACTGAATAACTTGAAGACGATGTTAGTAACCAAGTATTAAGTTTTTAAAAAACTTAGGTAAGAAATTGGCACCAGTCCAATTCTATGAAATAATCAGACGGATCATTTATGGACATTTAAAGCATAATTAGACAATCGTAGATCTTAAACGGTTATTGGACTGTGGAAAGTCGAGGAAGATGCGTGGGAAAATATTAATTTTACAAAACGTATAATTATTATCAACTTGAAGATAGTAGCTAAGAACAAAGACAATCAAATAGATGCGCATTAGGAGACCTTTTTGGAAAGATTTATTTATATTATGTAAAAATCCTTCAAAAATGTGTGAATAACCTGTATACTCTATATTTTGGAAATAAAATTCTGATTACACAGAAGAAAATCAATTTATTAATTCGAGTTCTTACACCAATGTTTCCTGAATTCGGCATTGGCTCGCATCAGTTTCGATTTGCGGGTTTCTCCTAACACAACATCTACATTATCGAAGTCGGTATCTCTTGTTGAACAGACCATCAAAACAAACAAAAGAATTAATCTTGTACGAGCACACGAGAGAAGAAAATATGGCCCTGTATGGCTGTACAGAGGATAATTCGTCCTCATCTGAATCCGGCTGTCAGAATGAAGAGTAACGGCGTCTGGCCTCCCCTAAGCCATATACGTTCGCTCTTAAATCCTGACTAATGGTCAAGGTGGTCACTTCATTTGAGCGATGACCTTCCTTCCCGGAAGGGTCATTTAGGGCAGAGATGGGGTCGTACTGCAGTCTCCGTTCGTGGCTTTGTCTGGGTGCTGCATTCGAACGCTTTTTATTTGAAAAAGTGAAATGAATCAGCTATAAATCTTTTTTTTAGAAAGAACACAATATTTCAGATGCTAAAATGATTGTCCATTTACTCTAGCTATCTAGTTTGTGTTGATGTTGAATTTCAGTCACGCGCGTATTATTTATATTTCATTACACTCTTTATCATAATGCAACTGGAAATCTAATCTGGATTTTAAATAAAATATCCACACTTAACGTATATGTGTTGAAGGTATATGAATCTGGAACAGGTGACTTTCGGGAGCCCAAAAAAGTAATGTTGCTGAAGACATGTTCATAAAATTTGAACCACAACTGGTACATTGTGGTACTGCTCAGTACCGGTTGTTATACTGACTATTTTTATTAATTTATTGTGCATGTTTTTATGGAACTATAGAAACGCGATGACAGAAACATATGATTATTATGATGAAAGAAAAAGGAATATCGTTTCAGTGGACGCATTTGATGGAAAGTGGTTAAAAATAAGTTGGGAAAATTTTGAATAATGATTAGTAGCATTCAAAAGCTGCTCCAAAATTCTTTTAATAATTCCATAATTCATACAATAGATTTATTAAACTGTTCATGCTTATGAAAGATTGATTTTTTTTTATTTATTCTGCAATAGAGATTCATTCAGAGAATAATAAATGCTTAATTGGTTTTAAAATTTATGAGTAAATAATTAATCATGAAACAATAATTTTAATTCATTTTAATCATGGATAGATTCTTTATTATAGACAATAACCACTGAATTTGTCAGTACGTAGAAAAACTATAAGTGGGCGTATCACAACAGAATAACCTAATGTTGGTTTCTGTGTATAGCTATATTCAGAATTAAATAAAATTAAACATTATTTGTAATAAATATAATTTTATTCCACAGAATAATGGATATTGGTGCTAAAAATAAGATATTATACCAATATGTGAATAACTATAAAAATAAATATATAAAGAATATACTCAGGATTATTTGATTGGGTGGAATAAGGTCTTTTTTTGGGGGGAGGGGGAGAGATATGACTGCAAAACACGACAAATTCGCATCAATAATTTGTAAGATTAAATAGTTGCGCTCCTACAAAATCTTCATAATATTTCAGTAATTTCTTATTTTCTTTAAGTGACATTATATGAGCCGGCAAGTAAAAATTCTTTCTTGCATAAAAGCAGAGGTTATTCCTCCACAATTCACTCCCATTTTCCAAGACTGTATTTGTATATTATTAATCGCATATCATTAGCGAACAGTAATCACGAAAAAAACTATCAGAGTATAAATTTTGGCGATTAATCGTTGAGATGCTGTTAATGTACAAGTATCAGAACATAGTATGTATATTTTGAGCACCTTTTTTTTCCAACCGATTACAACCAAAAGTTGACTCAAAACAACTATTGCAATTGCAAAATCGCATACCAAATTTCATATATTTAAATCACTGCGTTTTTTAATCATTTGGTTTATAAATTTGCAAAAAAAAGTTCAACCTCTTGACAGAATTGCTCGAAATTTGATACATATACTACGCATTGTACTTCAGATGTTAAATCTGAGTGCCAAATTTTATCCAAATTCGTTATTCCTTCGTTTTGTCGTTTTCGCATTCCCTTGTATTCGTATAGACGAACAGATATAAATTCTTCTGAATGGATTTGTTTTTAAGTTTGATAGAAATTTACAAATTTGGTCTTTAGTCCGTATACCAGATTTCATCTGTCTGGCTCACAACGGTTTGAATTTACATATTTATAGACAGACGGACAGGCAAACAGATAAAATTCCAAAAATGTTTTTTTTCTTTCATTTAGGGTGGTCTGTAATGTTGATATTTGCTAAAATCTCGTAAGTAAAAGTTTGCACATTACTTTAAACAATGAAACAAGCAAAATTATAATTTATAAAAAAGGAAGTAAGATTAAAACATAATTCAGTAGAAGGTTATTTAAAATAAAAGAGAAAGGAAGACAATAAGCATATTCACGATATAAATGCACATGGAAGCAGAAGTTATGCTCATTCACATAATATGCGAACCCGTTTTAAAAGTTTATTATTTAGAAAAAGGAACGACAAAGTTGTTCAACTCTTACGTATTCATGCATCTAAAGAGCGGGGAGATCAAAGAGTATAGAGCTATTGGTAACGCTCAGTTCACAACGCACTTTATGAGTCTAAGAAAAATATGCAGCTAAAAAAACACTGAAGTCTGCAGAGACTGTTCGATTCCATTACACAATTTATCTTTTGTAGAGAACCAAGGATTAAACTATTGAAGAATTCTCCTTTGTCTTTCGTAGAGAGCAAACAATTATTTCATGAAACAGGGGAGTGATCTTTTAGACATTTTCTCATACTATCTAATAAAAATTTTATTCCAATTATCTGCATAACCAAAATCTCAAATTTGAATTTTTTGACGACTACAAAACTTATTTTATAATGCGTACATGAGAAAGTAAAATATGTTCTATTTTACGGAATGAATTTGCTGTTGCCCCTGTGTCTGATAACCTGTATTAACATTAACAATAAACTGCAACTAAACAGTATCTTTATTCTTTTACTTATAAAAGAAATCTTTCAAAATTTATTCACGTTCTTCACAATAGAAAACTTTATTCACGCCATTCTCGTACAAGAAGAAACACATCTTTTAGCATTAAAATGTCAGCAACACATATTCTTTTTCTTTCACACAATATACAAAAGTTCAATTCATTCCACTTCTCCAAAACTGAACAATTTTTTTTAATCAAAAGAAAAATTCTTCCGCTTTAAAATCCGACTGCTCTCCCGTTCTGCAATCGAAATGAGTAATGTGACACTATCTGTGACATGTCAGACAACCGCAGTTTTATCGAAAAACGAAATTTAGTTAGATACACAAAAACCGATACCGCTTATACCTGAAGCTCCCCGATTGTATTTCTAATTGACTTCGTCCCGCATGTCAGGGCAGTGTGTAGAGGTGTGCCATCAAGGAAGTGAGTGCATAGAAGCTGAAAGAGATGAAGATAGCCATATTTTATCTGGCTTTTGTCTGATGAAATTTAAGATGGCGGAATTTTGCTACGACGCAGTCACGCTGAATTCCAATAAAAGGGCGAGTTTTCAAGGAATCGGTATTCTAGGTTTCTTTTTCCCTCCCACTCTTCCCTTTTTATTATATCGATCTGAATAAGGCAAGAGCCACGGTGGCATTCTTTGCCAAAACAGAATGACATTTTTGAAGAAAAATGTATTAATGGATACATAAATTGTACGCAAATGGAAATGTTTTAGCTGGAGTACTTTTTCTTTCCGGTTATCAAGCATTTTCGAATTTAAAATTTAAATTGCAATAGATTTTCAGAGCAATCCCTATTTTAATTTCTAGTAAATGAACAAAACATTGTACTGTAAGCGTTAAAGCATTCAAAATCAAGATATTGATAAAGTTCCTTGTTTGAGACCACTCTGAGTCTGAAAAAACACATCTTTGTAAAGATATCAATCGTTCTGACTGTGTGTGAACACGATAACTCAAAAACGTTTTGACCCAGACGGATGAAATTTGGTACACAGTTTTCTCATCAAATGTCCAGATTTTACCCCCTATATAGAACAAAATCCACCCATATTAAGTCTGGGTGGGTGGCTGTTAGAATATAAGGCAACGCAATATGTTCAGAACATAAGGAGCCAGATGAATAAAATTTGGTATATAGATTTAGCACGTATAATATAGATAAGTATCAAATTTTAAAGTAAATACGACAGGGGATTGGCGATTTTTTATTATTTAAAGAATCCATCAACTTAGATAAATGAAATTTTGCGCACAGTTTTAGCATTTAATATATACATTTTTAACAAGTTTTGTATCAAATCTGTCGAAAGGTTATCTGTCGGTCTGTACTTTGTCATGTATGCAAACGCGATAGCATAAATATGCAACAATTTAAATAAATGAAATTTGGTATGCAATCATATCTCTAAAATGGCAGTTTTTTGCTAAATTTCGTCATCAATTCACCGAAGGTGGATATCTAGTTTTCTTTACAATACTACGGAGCACAAAATTATAATGTCCAGTATCCTAAAAATAAATATCTGAACACTCCTGGTGTTCACGGACGGGATCAAAGTGTACACTTTTATTAAGCAGGAAGGGGATAACACCTTTATTACGGCGTATGAGAAAAAAGTTCCAGGAGAAGATACAGTCATATGCTGGAATGGCTTGTATATCAGTCTGGGTTGAACACTTGCTTGAAAAGAGCCCGTATGTCCTTATTTCTGCATGGAAGAAAGTTTAGAACAGCGTTATAGAAAGCGACCCCGAGGGTTTCAGCTAGTGCCTATGTAGTCTTAATCGACGAGAGTTTATTTCTGACCAAGGTTATGAGGATAGAGGTGCGTAGCAACGATATCGATGAAGTGATGGAAAAACATAATCAGAACTACCAAATAGATTATGGAACTGCATTCTGTACCACAGTAAAAAGTTGTGGAAGAGATTTGGTCAGGACAGGAATATCAGATGCTACAGAGCAATAACTTCCCAATGAAATAAAGGGGATGTTGAAAGCATGATGTAATGAAGTAATTATTGTATCTTATGTAAAGAAACATCGCCCTAATAAGGCAGTAACTATGCAAACTACAAATTCGTTTAATGATAATGTTGTGCCTCATTTTCGACAAATTTTAAAATGTATTTAGACAATGTATTTAGAGAGAGAATGTATTTAGACAAGAGCAAATGACAAGAGCAAATGTATTTAGACAATTTTCTTGAAAAAAAAAGCATGCGTTTTAAAAAAATAATTTACATTATTATTAATTTATTTGAATATTTTTTCGATACTTAATTGATTTTCCTATTGTACATGGATATTTATCGAAAAAAAATTGTTTTGCTTAACGAGTGTTTCGATTTACTGTTAAAATTTAGATACAAATTATCCCCATTAAGGGGGGTAACACTGCGTTTGTATACCATTTTTTTTTAAATATTCACTTTTTTTAAATCTAATCTTTTTTTAGAGAGTAATCATACATTTTTAGCATATTATAAACAACGGTGTCAGTTTATATAACGCAACAATTACATGACAACCTGATTGCTCATGTATTGTCTAAATATATGCTTTCGTGTACTATGATGTGAGTTCAAGTCCTTCTATATGTTACATGAGAATTCCAAAATCAAAATGGCACTGTTATTTGACTCGTATTATCTAAATATTAATTGATTCTATTATTATTAATGGATTTTAAAATAAATATATTTGATAGAATATTCATTTACTCCAAATAGGATTTAAAATATTAATACTTCTTTTACAATAAAACTCTATTTATAATTTCCAAATAATTTAGTTTATGTTTTTTTTTTTTTTTTTTTTTTGAAATTGAGTTTCGAATCAGTATTCATGTTTTATAAAATTATGAAGTGAATTTTTTATGATTAATAATTTTGTAGATTATTAACTTCAAAAATCTTTCTTTCTATCCTTTATTTTTAAAGCACCATCAAAGATTAAAAGTGACAATGTTCTGCATTCTAAAGCATTTGATCATAAATAATAAATTTTAAAAGGAAAATTATTAATAATTACGTGTAATGTAAAACGTGTTTAAAAATTCATCTAATCTGTTGCATCGTCGTCTAAAAAAGAAATTTTGTTTAAAAGACCAATTACCGCAGAAATGTCGATGAAGCAATATATATATATTTTTAAATCCTGCCAGATAATTATTAAAATGATATATAATCCGACATTTTTTTTGATAGAATAGATAATAAAGATTCATGTTTATAAAGGAAAAGACTATTAGAAGATAAAAAAAAAATTCTTCAACCAGTTATTTATGTGATCCTTCAAATTACAAAAGATTTTACTTAAGGCAAAAACAAAAGACTGTAATATACTAAGAGGTTTTTTTTTTTACCTAACTGCTTTTTCTACCCTGTTGTCTCAAAATGCAAACAGAATTTCTTTCGTTTTGAAAAATATCAAGCATCCTTTATTAGTTTTTATTCTAAGTCATATGTTTCATTGTTTGTATTTTTTTTTCTTACTCATTTTATCTGCAAAAATACAATTAAACGCAAAAATTTTCACATGTCTTTAAATTAAAAAAAAATTTTAAGTAATTTTGTAATAAGATGTTTTTATTATTATGTAAACTAAAGATAATTGATTGAAGTTGTTTTGTCCGCAACTATTACGACATGTGAATTGATCCGATTTATATTAACATTATTTTCCACTTGATTTGATAAAGAAAATAACACTATAAATATAAAATCAGAATATCCTTACCCTGATTAATTCCCGGGTATCTGAATGACACATTCTCAGCAAATAACAGATTCAGGCTCTGAGATCGATACATAATAGCATTCATTCCCAGCAAAAGATGCGACCCCTCTCATGCAGAAGTACGAGTCGATATCGACGATGGGTCCGTTAGCACGACAGCAATCCCTAATGCATCCTTCAGGCAAGCGAGAACCTGCTTGCTTATCTTGGGGTTTTTCATTCTGGGGAAAGGAATTACAAAAATGAAAGTATTTAATTGGCTATTTATTCTTTAAACAGTGACGAATATTTCTTTATAGCAGAAGTTTTTTATGCAGTGACAAATACGATGACAAAAGGATTTCACGTAATCCAGATAAAGTCACGTAACTAGTAGATATTTTTAAATCTTTTAATGCTTATATAATAAGACTTCAAATGTGACTGGATAATATTTCAGCTTACTTGAAGCTTTTTGTAAAATCATCCGTAGTATTGAAGTTGTTATACAAAAATGTATTTTTAATAAATTTATCAAATTATTTTTTCAGTAGATATCAAGCCGACCTGAACAAATAAATTAATATCAATATCAAAAGATAAGCTATTTTTGAAATAAACTTATTGTAACAGAAAATAATAATTCTATTAAAGTTGATCTTGATTATTTTTTATTTATTTATTTATTTATTTTTGGTATCACAGTAAAATACATATTGCAAATTACAGTTAGAATGCGAACTCATAAACATTATCATGTTAAAATGTAATAAACCATAACATCAAATTAATTAAATTCGCCTTTCTTTGAAATTTTATCTTTTGCAATTATATTAGTTTTGTCATAAAACCGAAAAGGATTAAAGTTATCCAGTATTAAAGAATTCCTTTGTTTCGATTTCTGTAAAAAAA
>JAPMOR010031240.1:85135-108558 GCA_026543865.1 Argiope aurantia | reverse complement strand
TGAAAGTATTGTTGCCCCAAATGATTTCGCTTTTGAAATTTTTAAAATTGTCCTTTTAATAAAGCCAATCTAATAGAGCACAGATGTCTTCTCAGTTTTGAGATTTTTTACATTACTTTTTTGTCTACTTGCAACAACAAATTACTTTGTTGCCTTGAAACTCAAATTATTAGAAAGAAGGATTATTTTAATTTCCGTATAGTTTACAAGACAAATAAAGAAGTGAAGTTGTAGTATCACGAAAATAAGAAATTGGATGAAAAGGACATTTACATTTTTAATAGCGCTATGATGCCATAGGATCATATCGTCTCTATTAGGAACGTTGATGTGCACACTGAATAGAATGTATGTAAGGCTGTTATGATAGACTGACTTCAAAGTGTGACAATTTGAAAGAATCATGAATATGAAGCTATGTCTAAGTAATTTAACTGAAATTAAATTTAACCAATATCCCCGACTAATCAGCTGGTCGCTAAAGGCGACTAGTTGAACCTATTCGCGCAGGTTAACAAACTTAATTCCTGATGCATTATTGAAGCCAAAATAAGTAGTATTGTTTCAAACTCGTGCATGTGTCGCGATACTTTGCGTGCAAGGTAGTAGGTGTCATTCATGCTGCATGTGTAATGATTCATTTTATGTTATTATATTTGTCTATAATTAGGAATTAGTTTATCTCAAGCCAAATATGAATAATCGTAACAATAATTTAAAATATTTTTTTTAGGACGGAATGTTTTAAAACATATCACTCTCAAATAAATTAAGAAAAAATTGTCAAATTGAAAAAATAACCTTACTTAGATATATTGAAACACATACATCTGTTTGTTTGCTTAAGAAACTTTTTTATGCTATGTAAATTAATAGTTAATTAATAAATATTAATATATATTTCTTACAAATTATATCTATCTATCCATAAACTCTTCTAATCAGATTACAAATTTTTTTTATCAATACTTCGATACTACACAATCATAAAATTATTTCAAGTCCGAAGTTAGGCCAGTTCACAAATTGGCTGGTCAATTCGCGAACTGGCCAAGAAGTTTGGCCAAAGTCCGATGTATTTGCAATTAATATTGTATATTCTACTTTGGCTGGCCATTTCGCGAAGTGGCCGGGAATCCTTGGCCAAAGCCCGATGTGATAATCTGTACTTATAAATAAAGCTCAATCCGCGCGCGCGTTTGGTTGTGTGTGTGTGTGTGTGTGTTTGTGTGTGTGTGTTTGTGTGTGTGTGTTGGCGCTTTACAGTCCAAACAGTTTGACATACAGTTATCAAATTTGGCATATATATATATATCTTGGAGATCGGAAATGTGCACCTTGAAGCTATTTTATTAAATTTTTAATTAGAATTTTAATTAATTAAAAATTAAATATAATTTCGGCGTTTTGTCGTTATAACTTCAGAAAATATTACAGCACAAAATCGATTTTTGCATCAAATTAAAGCTCAAAAAATTATCTTTTTAATGATAGCAATGTTTTAATTTATAAATTATGCTTAGAATTTTTAAAGAAATGTTTTAACCATATCTTTAAATATTATATTTCGCTCAAAATAAGGACAAAATTTAATCTGAACGAGCACGTCATATTTAAAAAAAAAAGCTTTTATCAACGTGTTGCCATCACATTGATAGAAGTTTAAATTAAAAGATAAATAAATTATTATTGCAAATTTAATAAATAAAATGGTCATTTTCGGCAGGTGTCTGTATAAAATGAAAAAAAAATGAAATAAGATATTTTCTGAGGAGTAAAAGGAGGAAAAGTTTTCAATGAGCTTTGACAATACTTAGATTACTAATTCAATAAAACAATTTCAGTTAAGTCAAACATGGTTTAATATACTTAGGAAAATCATTGTAATCAGCGACCATCAGCTAATTTGGGGCATACATATGTTAACAAAATCCTCTAAAGGAACTGAATAATTATATTTAATGTAACTTTAGTCAATAGATGCTCCGATGAATTAGGAATTTTTACATAGGTCCTCTGCCCTTTGAATCATATTTAACAAAATATTCTTGAGACACCAATGTTTTAAATAAAAATTGTTCAACTCCAATCAACAAAATCATTGATTAAGACTGAATAATTTATTAAATTTGAATATCGCTCTTCTATAAAAACTGGTGATTTTAGGTTACTTCACCGACTGTCTCAATGAAGATACGCTAATCTTCTGCCAGGATTTCTCGACAGTGATTGGCCTGTGATTATAAAAATGTTGATTGTCTAAAACTGATACATAAAAACTTCATAAATCGGTCAGATAGGGACATTTATTTATTTATTTAAAAGTTGAAGTGTCAAGAGTATTTCGCAGAATACGATTCCTTGAGACCAAAGGACTGTGTAAAATTTAAAATTCGTAGATTTTTCATAAGCTTATTTATTGACTGAAATAAAATAAAATATTTTTATTTGCATCATTTAAGACTTTTGAAAGTTTTTATTTTACGAGGAATCACAGAAATTTTTGCTGAATAATTCTTTTAGATTTTATATAAATTATTCTGTAGTGCACATATAAATTCACTACCGAATTTTCATATTTAAAAAAGACATTAGCTTCAGTTAGCTTCAGTATAAAAAGCTTTTATATTGATTGCAGTTTAACATTTCCACTTTAATTTAAAGTAGAAATGGATGCTGACAGAACATTAGAGAAAGTGATAAGTAGTACAATGAACATATCTCTTTAAGGCTTACATAAAAGTATGACAGAATCATATAACTACCAAAATATGAAGCTCAAAAGTCTTTTGCAGAAAAAACTACTAAGAGAACAAGTTACATTAATTGAAAATTTCAGCGATCATTAATACTGCGAACCGGCTGGTCGCCAAAGGCGACTAGTGGTAAATAAATATAATGACATTTATGTATAAAATAAAAATAAGGACATGCTGCAGGTGAATTCGACAGATGGCGCCAACAAAGAAATGTCTTTAAATGATATTAATAACAAAACTATTTTTCCTTATATTTGTTTTAATTAGCCCTTATATTTGCTATTTGCCTTTGCAAAAAAAATTCATATTTTTTGAAGCGATATTTCGGAAGACAATGTGATCTGGGATCTTTAACATTAGGTCCATCGAGCAGAAAAAGAGTATGGATCACTCTTAAAGGTAGTTGAAAATTGAGTACTCAATTTGCCTTTGTATTCATATACAATACACAACTCCTTTGCTCATCTGAAACTCATTTTGAAGGGCGCAAATATAATCTTCAAGCTATCACGTTGTTACAGCATATACGTTCACTGAATAATTTCTATTATGGCTTTAATATGAGAACAGAACAACACGAGATCATATTTTTATATATTACAAGCTTATTTTTAATTCAGAGGTGTCACTTATATTTGAACTCGTTTCTGAAACAATTGCACTTAAAAAAAGCAGTAGACAGAAATAATTAATTCTAATACAAAAATAATTAATAAAATAATAGTAAGACAGAAATAATTAATTAAATAATAGTAAGACAGAAATAATTAATTAAATAATAGTAAGACAGAAATAATTAATTAAATAATAATAAATACAGAAATAATTAAGTATTAATTTTAAATACTTCATTTTTAACAGAGTGTAAAACAATCTGCTCTTGATTCCTTTCTTCCTACTTTGGCCGATCGTCCTAAGCCATTTCGCGGGTTGGCCGGCCAAAGCCCGAAATCAAGAAAAGATCGGGCATTGGCCGGTAAGTTTAAAGCAACGTTGGCCGGTTCGCGAATTGGCAGCCCAACTGGCCGAATTCGGGTTTTGGCCGTAACATATACAAAATGAATGTCGTGCAAATAGGTTAAATAATAAATGAAATATACATCTTAATAAATCTGTTTAATCATTCCTGTTTTCTGTAAACCATAATCTACAAAATAAAGATGCATAAAATACATTTAAATAAACACAATGCACATAAACGAATTTTTATTATTATTTTTATATTCTTCATACAGTCTGAAATATATACGAACAATATTGATTACAGCTTTATTCTTGCACGTTTGTATTTGTTTTCACATACATGCAACATCGTCAAAAATTAAAATAGAGAGCATGACATCCATCTAGACATTGAAAGCTACATTCAGTTAAAGAGATCTATCGATATAAACCTTTGTGCGAGTTTTTTTTGGCTGAGCAATTTCGCCATTTACTGAGGCTGAAATATTTCTTTTATTTTTCCTACTCTAAAAAAATAAGCATAAAATGTCGAAAAAGCTTTATTTATTTACAGCTTTAATATTACAGCTGTGTGCGATGCTACTTTACATGCTTCAAAGCCATTACTGCCTTTGCTTCTCTTAATGTGGAATGATTTAGTAATTGATCGGTGAAATTATTTTAATACACTCTTGGTATTTCGACCTCTTTATTGTGTACTCTGATTTAAATATTATATTTTGTTGTGAGATAAGGAATAAATTTCACCAAGTCGCTGCAAGTGTGCATCAGCAATAATGTCCCTGTATACCATTTGCATACCACTGGTTGAGACATGCAAAGTGTAGATATTTCTTCTTTCAAATACTGAAAATTATCAGTACTGATTGTTCAATCACAGACTTCCATCTTCACTTTAGTGACTACAATTTTCTCAGCACTATTGCCACCGATGCAAAATCCCAACTTTAGTTTTGATATCTAGCGACCTAGATAAGTTTTTTTAAGTGTGGGTATAAACCTAAGAATCATAAGTTAATTATGGGATCTTAAACCTCTCGTTTTATTTATACTTTTAAAACTGGATTGTAGCAAAAGCCAATTATCTGAAATCTGAAATTTTCATTATATTCTCTATTCACGGAAAGTTCTTTCTTTTAATCAGTAATGCATTTTTGTTTTTTAAGTAGTTCAGTAGATGCTGTTCTTTCAGAAGATAGTTCGAATTTAAATCCAGTGATTAATTTTATTTTGAAGACTTTTGACTGCTATCTATAAAGAAACTTCCACTGCGAAAGAAACAAAGACTAGCGAAATAGACAATTATACGGTGAAAGGCAAGACAAAGCCGAGAGAATAAAAATTAGCTATGAGATGGAAACTTCATAGTTTATTTACATTTTTTATGCTAGATTGTTGCAACGAGTAATGAACTGAATTTTTTTTGATTTCATAATATTCTTATTTCAGTTAGAGGTTTTTTTCTAATATTCAGCATTATTTTGATTTTGTATTTGGCATTTTATTCCTATGGAAGGATCATTATTACAAACATATTTTAATGATTAGTTTAGATTTGAGAGTCCGTGAATATTATGAATAAAGATGATCCCATCGCAAGAAAACAAAACCTTTTATGTTACTATTAAAGTGTACATTAAATAATACTTTTATTATTTCTTATGCACTCTGCGAGAATATATGCGTTTTTCTACTACAACTTATGTTAGTCATTCTGTAAATTAATTTTATATATAATTAACATAATAGCAGCCTGACTAAAAGGGAACACATACTTGTGAAATGAATATCAGTTGTATATAATAATTTATCAATAAAGAGCAAAATAAGTTTAAATAATATTTGAAAGAATTGAACATACATTTTACATTAATATTTCGATTATTTAAAAAATGTAAAAGTTTACATCGTGCAATGTTTATAATTTCATATTTCATATTGCCAGTAAAATATATCGCAAAGTTGGAACTACATTTTTTATGCTTATTTTTATGTTCGAATTTTAAAGTTAAAGTTAAGTTCTTAACTAATATTTAAAAGCCCTAGTAGAGTAGATATATTATATAATATTGCTTAATATTATTCTTAATACTGCATATTACTGTTGAATATTGAATAATATAATATTGCGCAACATTGTACTATCATAGAATAATATTAAGAGAAAAAAAACGAGTGGAAAAGTGTATTTTTTGATATAAAAGTTATTTTTATGCAATTATTCTAATAGGAAGTGAACAATAATAAGTTTGAAACATTGAATTTATTATGATCGCTCTTCTGCACACGCAAGACTGGATAGTTTCAGAATTTCTGCACTTACTTCTTCAATTCATATCATTTTGATGAACATGCTAATTGCAAAAATTAAAAATTTTAGATTAATAAATAGGCATTTGAAATTAAAAAAATACTTATCTGAAATATTTTCAAATTCAGGCAAATTTTTATCAAAAAATGGAGAAAAAAAATCTTTCAATATAGAGCTTTAACACCGTTTTTCAACTTAAATATATAATGCAATTGCACTCTTGGAAAGAATAGTATTGATTAAAATGAAATAATATAAGCTGAAAATATAGATTTGTAATTCAAAATATTTTCGGTGTTATTCTTCAAAGGAATATGAAATATCATTTAAATTTATTTTACCTGTATTATTAGATATTTCCTCTCTTATTTACATTTATCATTTAAATCACTGAAGAAACAACTGCATTTCGCAAAATTGGGTATTGTGAACATTGTGGGAAAACTCCTTGTCCCTTTGTGTTTCTTCAAACAGATTTAAATTACATCATTTGGGGGGGGGCTCTTGTAAGAGACGAATTAAATATGATTTTTTTAATACCTAGTATTTAAAAAAAAAGAAGAAAACCATTGCATTCTATAATTTTTTTTCATTGAATTGTTTAGGAATTTATTCAATAAAACTGAGTATAAGAAATTAATTATAATGGATTATCATTTGCAGATTTTTTAGTTAGTGTATTTATTTGCTTTAACAAATATTGCTAGATCTAATCATTAGATTTCTCCTAAAATATTCTAATGTGAGACAGCACGACCTTGGATGATTTTGTTTGTAGTCTTTTTATTACAAAAATTAGTTGTGATTTTTTTTTATTCTAACTTATATCTTATTTTAAGCGGCTTCTTGAGACAGACAAAAATGCTCTTTATCTGAATTTCCGAGGTGTGTGTTTTTAAAGTTAGGCTTTACAAGTTCAAAGGTATTTATGGATTTACTAATCAAAAAAATTACTTCCAAGAACTGAATATATTTGGACAAGAAAAGGCTTGCTAAAATATTATTAAAATTATTTAAAAGTTTTTTTTTTAGATTTTAATCTATAGATTGTATTTTTGTATTTATTATTTAAAATTTTTATTTGAAAGTTCATTTAACATTCTTTTAATTAGTTTTAGATGGCATGAAACGCCTTAATCATGATTTAGAAATAATAGTAAATTTTTAAATTTCATAATTAAATAATAATCTTTTTATAACTGTATGTATATGCCATATAACTAAATATTATTAGTTGTGTTAGTTTAACAAAAAACTGTTCCTTTTAATTCAAAATTTAAATTCGAAAGCATTTTTCTAAACTGAAACACTATTGAAATTCCTGTTATCATTATTATTTAACTATTCTTATAAGATAAAATTTTATATATTGAACCCGAAAGATAGACATTTTTGCTATACACTGTTATAAGCATTTCACACAAGTGTAATTGTAAAATACTTAAACATTCACTTCAAAAATGAAATAAAAGCATAAAATTACTCATAAACCTTTGAACTAATTTTTGTAGATAACGTTTCAACATAATTATGACTATCTTGTTATTTTAAATCAATATGAATAGTTTTATTAGGTGTTCCACTTGTATATTACATTCAAAAATATTTTATGGAATGAAAGTTTATGAGCATATCCGACTTTTATATTTTTAAACTTGATTAGCAAAGAATTTTTCAAAATATTAAATCCGAGTTTTCAATAATGGTTATCAAATTACAAATATATGTACATTTTCGAAATGATTAGTTCTTATTTTCAAATTCGATACAAATTATCCATTACTATAATATCATTAAAAATAAAAATATAACGTAGGGAACTGGTTTTAAGAATTTTTTTAAAGAAAATCCTTCACCATGTAAATTTATACACCATTAGAGGAACGCTGCTTCCTATTTGTTCAGGAAACGGAAGTCTTGATATTTTTCACAAAAAGATCATGCAAAGTAGCTTGATTCATGTTTGATCATACTACCTTAACTAGATATAATCTCCAGAGAGCATATTAAAAGCTATTTGCTTTTCGGCAATTATACGCAATACGTCAGGGTGTATTTAAATGGATCCAGTTGCATCATATTTCTGAGCTAATAACTACATATAATAGAAAGAATGACAACTTTTTTTTTCTAGATGAAATCTGTTTAAACAAAGACTGATTATTTTCTCTTTTATGATATACAAGATGGATTGTGCTACATTTGTAGCTTGTTTTTGTTTTTATGTGATTTTAAGAAAACCTAAATACAAATGATCAACTATTGACATTTAGTAAAATTATTAATAATTTTCCTTAAATTATATCATAAATTTCAAAAAAAAAAACTTGTTTTTGTTTCTTTAGAAGATAATTACATAAATAATTTTACTAAATAGGAATTAATTTTTAAAAGATTAAAAAAAATGTTTTCAAACAGTCAAAATTTTTTAAATAAAACAAGTTATTTACAAATATTTTTAATAACAAAACAAACAAACATCGTAAATTCTCCTGAATTTCGTCATTTTGATTCTTTTAATCGTATTGTGAAAAATGAAAGAGATATTTTATATATAGAGTGGAATGAATTTTTCCTCAATTAACAAATGAAATTTTTAGTATCATGAATCGCCATGTTTACAAATTAGACAATTTCTTTATTCGGATGCTTAATATCTTCAGTTCTGTAAAAAATTCAATTCAGTATATTAAGAAAATTATTTACATCTTTATGTTTCATAAAATATGCTCCAAATTTGATTTATAAATCTAGATTAATAAAATATAGTTGTTTACGTGTGCAAAATATAGTGATTTCATATTCATAGTATTTCTAATAATGAGGTTTATTAAAAATGCTTTTATGTTTATATTCCTTCATCTTTTCTATCAAATAAAAATGACATTTGAGTAAATAAATTTTCTATTATTATAAGCTTCCACTTATTAATTATCAGAAATCGTATTTTGCCTTTGTCATTAAAATTATGAATCATCATGGAAATTAAAGTATAGATATTGAAATGAGTCTTTCAATAGTTACGTTATCTAAAATACAGCGAATTCTTTTTTATATTTGCTTAAATAATTTTGTTTAGTAATTTAAACGACAACTATATATTCGTTTACTAGTAACAGCCAGTTGATAAAGCATCTAATCTATATTTTTTATGATGCACATCATAGAAAATCCGTTTCCAAAAATACAGTATTCCACATTCTTTTGAGTAACAAGCAGACGAAACTAAGCAGATTTGTACAGTCGTCATCTAAAACTACCTATTTATGCGCACAGAGGGGAAATAACCAGTTGAAATGGCATTAATAAGACATCCATAAGGAATGAAACATTGTCAAAGAAATACTCAACCTCAGAAATGACTGGTTTTATTTAAAGTAGAGGCGAAGCTGAAAGCAATTTGAATATAACATCTCTTGATTTTTCTACCTTTCTACAGTGGAGAAATATAAATGCAATTAGACATGAAGAAATATGATTTTTTTAATTCAATTAAAAATTATAGCACTCTTTGAGAAAGCGTACGATGCATTCAATCAATTCATTGTATTTCAAAAAAAAATGAAGATAAACCGCTTAATAATTCTTCACACTCTTGATTTATAATATACATTCATTAACTAGTTATAGCATTTCCTGTCCCGAAGTTCAGAACAATGCAATTTGAATATTTTAATTCTTCATATATAGAATTGCTATCTGATTATAACTATATTTTCAGCATCAATTTATTATTCATTGTGAATACACATTTTTGAGACAGTTTCATTCGCATGCGAGTATTCAATAAATGCTGACAAAATCATCAGCTTGTGCTGCAAGTACAGACATTCCTTTCTTGCTGGCTACATAATATTTCTATGCCAGTTCAAAATCTTCCTTTCATTTTAACTTGATAAACATTTTGTGTATTTATATTGATTCAAGAATATACAATATTTTAATACTTCTTCTAACAGCAGCTTCAGACCTTAAACATATCACAGAACACTATCGAAAACGCTTGAACCTTTTATACCAGTACCATTCTTCCAGTGTCATCGACTCAAACACTTCTGAATTTCCATGAAATTATCCACTAAAAGTCACAAAGATTTCTACATCGGAATCTAACATGAGTCATGGCACTTGAAGCTCAGGAGTTGAGCTATCGTAGAAACACGACAGAGATTGACACTTAGAGAGACAACTAGGAATTTTTATGTTTAAATCTAGCATTTTGGACTCGGGCTCACCTGTTACAGAGCAACATCACTGTAACACTGGTCACAGTAGCACTTCTCCTGTCATAACCGAGCCACTGAGCTGCCATGTATCGAACGCCTTTTCATGGACCTCGGGCTCCGCCTAGTCCTGTAGTAAGGGCCGCCATTGTTGTGCCCTCTGTAGGTGAATTCGGACATTTCCAACACCATTTGCGTCGTTGGAGGCCTATTCTCCATATGCTGCAGGATGGTGCTGCTATAGGATGTCTCTCCGGACATACCATTGCAGACTCGATCCCTGTTGAACTCCTTCTTTCGGTAGACGATCTCAATGAAGCCTTTGCGGACTCGGACATTGAAGTAGCCGTAGAAAATAGGGTTGAGAGCGCTGTTGAGCAATGCGAAGGTTTCAGCACCGATGATGACTGTCTTGGGAACCTTGATGGTGTAGTTGCTGAAAAAAAATGGGGAAGTTATTCAATTAATCAATCTCAATACAAAGGTTTTAGTTATGGCCCAACTGCTGGAGGCAAGCCTTACAGTTTGCGAATGTTTTCTGAATGATATATAGAATCCTTTTTCACTTATAGCAGTGTATACCGCTAAAAAAATTCGGAAATCTGATTTAACCTTTGCATTTGGAAAAGTACTTCGCTGCATAATTATTCACCTAATATAAAGACATAAAACAATTATTTATTGCTCCGAAAAATAAGTATATATATGTCGAATTCTCCCATTTAATTATTTTGCATCTCCTTAGTACTCTGAAGGTATTTTTAACAATATAAACTAAATAAATAAAACGTCAAAATGATACAGCGTCTTGAATTGGCAGAGTTACCGTCCGAGTGCGAAGGTTTAATTTGTAAGCGTGTACTTGTGCATGCAGGAAGCGATTCGTTATTTTTACCCAGCATTCATTTTCGCAACCATCGACGTTGTCCAATTATTAAAAAAAACATTTTTAAAAGTAAAAATAATAATTATACGTCAATGGTGATTTTTTATAGTTCCTCTTTCCCTCAAGTTTTTTTTTTCATACAAGTTTGCAGGTTTTTAAGGAACATAGCTAAGAAAGTGTGTCATCTACATTTCAATATAAAATTTGAGCTGATTCAATTTATGAGAATTTCGATGTCTTTCAATAATTTGTAGGATAAATCTTGTTGATGCAAATGCGATGAGAATGTATACTCGTTAAAAACACAGATAATGAGTAATATGTAATTAAAGTGCAATGAAAACAATTTTAAATTTCATTATTGATATCTTTTTATTTGCATAAAGTTTGCATTTTAAACATTTCAAAGTTAATGAATATATTTAAGTTTCCCATTCAATTAAAATTTAAAACTGTAAATTGTAACTATTCTTTACTCATAATGACTATTCTTATCACAAATATTTAAAATATTACTGTATCAGAATAACTCTCTGAATTCCTTCTCTCTTCGAAATGCAGTTGTTTTAAAATCCAAAACAGCGGAGATTCAACATATTAGAAGATAAATATTCCTTTCCCGTTCTTGCAATCAAGTTTTCGTTTACATCGAGAAGGTTCTTGTATAGGCATATTTCTAATATTTAAATTATTGTTGTCTAATGACGGCTGATATACATATTGTGAAAATACTTTGATGCTTCATTTTTTAACGAAAGACATATCTGATGAGGAAACAGCGTTAAAATGCATGCTCATTAAATTTAAATCAAAAGTTCTCTTTTTACATTTTATGCAATTATTTAAGAAATAGATTTATTTATTAATGCTTAAAAAGAATACTTGGATGTATGTAGATACATAAAAATAACCCTTTTAAAATGACAGAATGGGACAGAGAATATTTACCTAGACAAAATACCCTCTAGGTAGCTAACATTCACAAATATCGTAGGTATGTTACCTAACGTGACCAAATCAAAATGTCTCGCTTCTCTTTCAAATGCCTTTTGCAAACCCAAAACAGTTGCCAAACACAAGATATGAGTACCACAAAAAAAATCTAATTTTATTATATTCAGACATTATAGCAAGATATTTTAGTAACTAGCAAGCAGAAAGCTTATGCGAATTAAGCATCTGTCCTCAAACACATTTTGAAGACACCAATTGACAGCGGGTGAGCAAACAACCACTATCAAGGCGATAAAGTAGTTCCACACCATTTTATAACCTAGTTTTAAAATGAAGGAAGGAACTATCTGGCGTTTCGGTCGTTATGTGGATGCCTGAATAACCAGATATCTTGGCCGAATTGGGAGTCAAAAGGTTAAGTAGAGTAGAGTTTAGTGATATTAATGTCTCGTTTTAAAGTAACACTATGGCAATTTTGGGACGGACCTTGTAATTTTGAACAACAGCCAAGTGACGAGGATGACACCTGAACTGGCAACCCCTCTCCACACCACGCCACACCAGCGGGAGGACGTTTACCACGACGTATTTGACGTGCACCAGACCCGCTTACACAATGGTCCTTCGGTGGAATCGGGTCTCGAACTTGAAACCTCACCACCAGGCCACCGGGGCCCAGAAGGTTAAGTAGAATCGTTACCTTCAATAAAATTGCTCTGAAAGGACTAGATAAATAGCAGCGGAATGCAAAAGTAAAGTGGGGTTATTATAAACTTACTTATCGAAGTTCTAAAAATTACAAGAGCTAAACCTACTGCAGCAATGCTTAAACAGAGTAAGCTAAAATATATATGTTGATCAAACAGTTTGAGTTGTATGCATTAAGATATTTGAAAACGTTTACCAATTATAATTATAGGAAAGGTGGGTCCGTATAAAAGTTAGCTTTTGAAAAAAAAAATGACTATCTAAAGCATGGTTGTGGAAAAAAAAGCCCTAAAGGCCATCACCAGTCACGGTACAACCCTTTCCCAAGGAAGTGGTCCCATCATCGGTGGGAGGAGCCAGACCCCCACATTCATGTACCCTCCAGGGTGGCGAGAAGCAACCACTATAACGGAAGCATCTCATCCTCAGTTTGTGGTGCCCCCCGGGGGTTATAAAGGTTAGGTAAAGATTATACGGTGAATCATGTAGAATAAAAATTTTAAACGAAATATTTCCACTCTTCTCTGATGAAATTGGTGAAAAATTGCGAGACATTGTTTTATTTAGTCGAATCAACGAAGGTGTTGTAGCTTCAACTTTACGCCTACCTTTAAAATAATGATAAATCAGAATGTTGAGAATTCATGTAAATATTGTGCGCACAGATGATGACGGTTTTGGAAATCATGATCCATTAATTATTGAAAACAAACATGGGAAAGTCATGCATGCAAACTGTCTTAATTAGTAATTTATTTGAAGTTTTGACATCTGAACTAGATAAGCATTGTTTTTTTTTAAATAACTCGAATGATAGAAGTTTACTTCATTCATATTCGTAGTTCTATCTATGTTTGTGCAGATAAATTGGTCACTCCGGGGGCTAAGTATAGCCATTTGTTACGATTTCGAGAATAAGAATATCACAAATATCCTAGTCTGAATTGGCTGAAAAAGTATCCAATCAAAATACTGTTATACGAATTTGTAAAGTTACTTCCTAGCACATACGACTCTATTGTGAGGACGATAGTTTTATGAATAGCATTGTTGGATATTGAACGGATGATAAATCAATGACTGTGGCGCTAAGCGACAAATTGGAAAATGCCAGAATCAACAGCAATTTCAGCATTAAGACCATGAAGACATGAATTGTGCCTACCCATCTAAAAGTTTCTGTACCCAGCTTTGGAAACTATAAAAAGCGGAGAGATAAAGCTGGAATCAGTTGGATTGAGGGGATTAGTCAAATTCAGATACAATAAGTAGAAAGCGGAGAATAGCACACGTTCGAGGGAAGGGAACAAACGTGAGAAATCTCTCCTAAAAAATTATCCAATAGAGTTTTATGCTGTTACGGTTGCTTACTACTGATTCTCTGTTTTTGTCCTACTGTATACTATAAGTGCTATTCTTGCGTATGTTTCGGCTATGTGTTCGAGTTAAATAAGCGTCATTCTTTGTTATTGGGCCTATTGTATTACTTCGCCATTTCCCACTACACCGGACCCGCTGATCGCTATTGATTTTGTGGAATTTTTGTAACATTATAATAATACATGAGAATGCTTGCCGACTTCGTCATATAGATACAACTAATATTTCGTCACATTATTCGATAAGCTCTTCAGGGACATAGAAAACTCACCTGAAAATCCTAATGTTGTGAACTATGAAGTAGGGTGTCCAGCAAATGATAAAGCTAGCGATGATGCAAACAGTAAGCTTGAGCGTCTTGATCTTGGCTCTGGGAATGGTGGAAGCAGCATTGAAGGACCGCCGCAGCCGGATAGTGGAATGGGGTCCTTCAGTTCCACTGGCCCCTCCTCCTTTGCTGGACGTCCGGCTCTGTTCCTGGCCGGCCGCCCAGACAGTCCGCAGGACGTTGATGTAGCAGTAGCTAATGCATCCAGCGGGGATTATGAGGATGTAGAAGGTCAGCCACATGAAGTAAACCTTCCGCTGCCAGGGGGCGGTGTAACCGCGACTGACGCACTCGTAGCGGATGCGACCAGTTTCCGTTATGCCGTTCTCTTTCTGAAAAAAAAAATAAACAAAAGAATTGGTTACAAATATGTAAAATAATCCTTACACCTCCTAACCATTAACTTATACCATTTTCAATGGTATAAGATAATGGTTACTTCATACGCAATAAACGTACTGAGCAAATGCAATTGTCGAATTCTTCACATCTCACGCAATAAGAAAAAGTTTAAATATGGTTCTGTGTTATATTATTGCCGTAATATAACATAGAGTATCTGGTAAGATGATGATTTTAGTTATGACTGTATAAGATTGATTTTCGAGTATATTGTACTTGTAGCAAGAAAAAGAGTAAGGTGTCACAACACAACAGAAGACAAGGAAATACGCACTTAGCATATCGTCTTATTAAACACAACAGAAGACAAGGAAATACGCACTTAGCATATCGTCTTATTAAACACAACAGAAGACAAGGAAATACGCACTTAGCATATCGTCTTATTAATTATGTGGTTAACCTCTTAGTAAAAATTATAGAATTTGTAATTTTAAATCGTCAGTTAGTGAAAGTAACAAGTAATTTAAAATACAAAAATGACCTAAACGCGCTTCAGTGTTTCAAAACCCTTCATATTATTAAAGGAATTAAAATAATAAATGTCCCAAATAGAATGTGTTATATAATATAAAAAATAAGTAAATTCTTAGGTTAAAGATTTAACCTTTTTTTCAAATATTTTTGACAGAGATTTTGAAAAAAATTGCAACGTTAATATATATTTCCAACTTACCATGTTCCAAAATTTTGAATTTTTTTCCCTTATACTGGAGTTATTAAACGTGTTGCCTTAAATTTGCATGACAATCTAAAAAAAAATCTCAACACTCTTGCGAAATTTATAAAACCAACAGTCCTTCCAGACATAAAATATCGTTTTAAAAACAATTACTATATAATTAGAAGTTATCAAATGCTTATTCTTTAATAATAACATTTCAATAACTGTAAGTGAAATAACCTCGGTTAAACGATTCTTTCTATCACAGATTTATCGGCACAGATTTTACATTTATAATACCATTTATACTGGAAGCATAATAAGTTTATCTGGGGATAGACCTCATAACCTTTAACTCTTTCAGATGGCGAGGAACGACATCTCAGCTAACATATTCCTCTTTAAATTTTTGAATCTCAACAATAGGAAACATGTTGCCCACTACTTCAGACATGACCTACATCAAGATGATATGCACGACGATCTTTAGTGGTATGAGGTCTCGAATCTAACCCCCCCCAACGCTTATTTCGGTCTTATTAATAAAGAAATTTTATTATAACTGATACAGTATATCATAACAGCAAAATATTGTCAAAGTACTGCTAATGATTTGTCAAAATACAGCTGTAAGGAAAGTAAGTGGCAACAAAGTATGAACAATATAGGCTTTTAAATCATGCAGGTTTAGAAAAAATCTTTTTGAAAAATATTTTAATTTAACAACTTATTCTTATATAATTGTCAATGCTGATGCCAAAAATCTCATTTAATTTGCCTGCCATATGAGTTTTTTATAAAAAAATTTAAATAAATTATTTTAATATTTTATAATTTCATGCATATCCATTTTACATTCATATCAAAGTTCATCCATGATTTTAATTTTGCTGAAACTCCTTGCAGAGCCTTTTCTCTTCTTTTCTCTTTCTTTTTTTTATTCTTTTGGAAGGAAAAAAAATATTTTTCCGTTGTGTTAGATTTACCAAGGTTTCTTTCGTTTCACATCTAGCAGTATTCGTAAACTAAGTTAATTCTTCTCCTTTCCTGATATCCCTCTCTGTATTATCTTTCTTCTCCCGGCGGCACTTAAATTTAAAGAACAACAGCCCAAGTTCTAAAGGGAAAAATGAACTATGAAGCTCTTACTGCATCTAATGACTTGAATATTATTAAAAATCCTTCTACAATAAGTATGCTCTTCGGTGTGACTTTATAGAAAATTAATAATTATTAATTACATGACAATGAGTTTTTTCGCTTGCTCATTTTCTTGATATCTGCTCCTGCAAATAAACCTTATAACTCTTTATCAAAATGAGGAGAATATTTCAAATACTTTTGAAAAGACTTAGAAATTTATTATATAAAATCTAATTTTTTGGGGGTAAATCAAACTTTCTGGACACAATAAATAGATTTTGTGTGAGGTCCAATCTTTGTATTAATTTCTCGACAAATTATACAAAGTTCGGTTTCCCTTAAATATAAAATGCTTTTTTTGGTCTTTATATTATACTTACTAGGAGCCAATTAGAAACAATTACCCGTAATAATACAGTATACGGGTAATTGTTTCTGTTCTGAAAGCCATTTCTCTAAATCGCAATAATAATTAATAGTTAAAATATCATCTGCCGAAACTGAGTATTTATACACAAGTATACATCCTTTAAAAATAATATTGGAGGGTAAAATCGATATTGTTACAAACCTGCAATTCGGCTTCCCAGCATAGTTTGTTCCATCAACAGAAAGAAAGTTTTACAGTTATTTGAATGGGACGGAGTCCAGGTGCGCGTCGAAGGTCCCAGAGCTTGGCGACAAACTTGGCGACCATTTGGCGACTTGGCGACGAATTTGGCGACTTTGGCGCCAAAATAGATAATACCCGAAACTTCGAGAATTTTCCCGATCCGTCCAGTAGGAACCGAGATACGCCTCGAACGTTCCTGATTGGTTGAGAGGCTTCTAGCCCCGCCTTCTGAGACCTATAAATGGGTCCACAGCTGCCAGAGCAGGCGAGTAAAGCCAGTAGTCAGAGTGGACGTAGTGGTCGAAGAAGAGTAAGCGGAATCGACTGAGCGAAGTCAGTAATCCGAGTCAGAGAAGTAGAAGACGGAGTAGTCGGAAGCGACTGAGTCAAGCTAGTACTGAACTGAGCTGTGCGCTTCTGTCTGCAGTAGATTCTGGTTGTATGCTGCTGTTGTATGCTACACGTCTCGGGTGAAGATAATCGTCTTCTGTGCTGTATATAGTTGTCGCTTTGTGCCGTCCTGTGTGTCTTCGTGTAAATAAACGTCGTTGTTTTATTTTCTACTACCGTCTGCTGATTGAGCGTCCTACACACCATACCACTTCCACTATCCAAACGAACCCCGGTAAAGAAAATTTCGTAACAATATTTTCTATTAAAGACAATGGTAAGGGGAAAGAACAAAAAATGCAGAAAATGGAAGAAAATAAGCAAAGGAAAAGGGGATTAAAGTGGTAAGCCACCTGTTAAATGCAATAATAACTTTAGAGAAACTAAGTTGAGACAGGCTAATAAACAGATTCATCCCTGGTTTCTCCGAATGAATTGTGCAATTTAACAGAAAGTTTACCACTTCCTAAAATCGTGAATAAGCATCAGCTTATTATTTCTCAGGTAGAATTTATATGAATCAAATTTAAATCAAAAGCTGACAAATATATTTAATAAGTTCATATATATAATATTCAAGTTGTCCTTAAGCATATAAAAGCCTGTGGTTTATAATAAAACTGCCTGTGATACATTTTTTTAATTATTATTTTGAATAATCAACGTATATCACTAGGAGTGGTCTCCCAAAACTTTCTCGCATACTCTCTAATAAACCTGTCATACAATAGATACGAAATATTAATCTCGGACGTAAGTTTAGAATTTTTACTGAATCCTTGGTGAGTTATTTGGCGATTAATCCCTGGCATTTGAAAAACCGAATTTGAATTTATCTTTTTGACACAAAATTGCACTTGTAATCACAAAATTCCATACAAATAAAGATATATTTAAGTCATTACATTTTTGAATTATAATGCTTTCATATTTTTGAAAATACAGATTGATAGACAGTCAAACCATAGTTGGATTTAACTCAAAATTTGACAGGTGCCTCCTCTATAGATGTTAAATCTATGAACCGAATTTTATCTATTGTAATTATAGTGCTAAGTTATATACGGACAGGCGGATATCCACTTAACAGATTTTACTCAATATTTGATAGAAATCTGCAAATTTGATGTAACGACTGCGTACCAAATTTCAACGATCTAACTCAAAACATATTTGAGTTATCTTTGTCACAGACATTTCCAAAAATGTGGTTTTCGCACTCAGGTAGGTGAGGAACGTGGAGATTCGTCAACATTTCGAGTTCGTATTTCTTTGAAGCTCATTGTATTTTCTCTATACTACATATATAAGGAAGTAAAAAGCTATAAAAATATTAATTTCTTTTAAGAATTTTTCCATCAGATGTCAGTATATTCAAAATTGTATCAAGTATTTATATATTTACCCATCACAGGTGCTGAGAAGAATATGAATGGTCTTATTTTCAAACCTGTGTCTCTTCTATACGAACTTCACAGCTAGAATCTTTTCTAAAAGTAAGAAATCTTTATAGCTTTTCGAGTTAATTATTTTCATTCAACAGCCACCCTTTCATCGACTTTTTTTTCCCTATCCAACTGGTATTGTGTTTGAAAATCTCCTTTCGGCAAAGAACGAAAAAAATGTCAATGTATTTATTAGAAACAAAAAATAGACCTCTATTTTCTTACTGCGTGACGAATTCTGTGGGTTTTTTTTCTTCTTAGATTAGATGAAGGCCAAAAAATCTGGAAGCCAACCCAATCTCCTTAAGAGCCGCTTTAGCAATCTGATAGAAATCTTGAGGTAACTAAACAATTTCTTTTTATACTTTCATGCCCATTCTTTTACATTTGGCACAATTTAATTACGCACCATTTCATTACGGTAACGATGGTTACTCGAATGAATCCAATATTTTTATATCTATTTTTTTTTCTCCATAGCGTATTCATTTGCGTAAAAAGAGCGCATGCCTTTTCATTTCAACTAATATCTACAATAAAGGATTCAATTAAAATAGATGCCGATATAGACTATTTTATTATTTTTTAAATTGAAATTCTGTTTGAAGCTAAATCTATCGAGGCTTAATTTCATTAATAATTTGTTTCTATTTTTGTCGTTCAACACATAGTCAAAATAACTTTAAATTACATTAAATAAAATTATATTAACTTAATAGAAAAGAAAGCTTCTAAAAACTACGAAATATACGGCTTTAAATTCTTATTGTACGAGTCTTTCGTTATTCGTGTATTTGCGTATAATCAATTTCATTAAAGGTTTACTGATTATAATTATATTATAGAAGAAAGACTAGAAACAAGCTCTTTAAGAAAAAAATAATGCTACAACATGCGAAAAATTACATTAATGCATTTTTACAATTAAGAATATTTTACTTTCTATGTTTTTCTTTCAATGTCAATAAATAGTCGGTATAATATTGAAAAAAGAAGAAACATATTCTTAATGTTTTAAATTGTCATATCCGTAATAAAAAAATAGAGCATACCAACAGGAAATTTATTTATCAATGTATCATCAATAACCAAAATTTGTTCCATAGTTCGGATATTGACGATATATTGATAAATGAATTCCTTTTCTGATACAGAAATGCCATTTTAAAATAATAAAAAACAAATTAACTCATTTTTCATTTAACTTTATTTAGAAACGATATTTACTATCATATTTAGACAGCTGGATGCTTTCTATTTATCAGCAGAATAAACTTAAAAAAAAATGTCTTTTTATAATTCCTCACAACTCAACAACTACTGAAATAACAAACAAATACTTATTTTTCCCAAAGTGTTGTATTAAAATAGCATGTAATATGATGCGATAAAAAAACATAAGATTTTCTTTGCCATTAAGAACTAAATATTATAATAAAATACGAAGATATTATAAGAAAATAATTTATCACATATTTTCCCAATAATCAGTTAAAACAAAAAAAAAAGTTGTTTATAAATTTTAAACATATAAAGCAATACTATAAATGAAAGATTTTAATAAAATGTAGTTACTTAGACACAATTTACCTAATTGAAAATTCCCAAGCTGTAATTTTAATCGATTTTTTTTTCTTAAATTTGACATTAAAAATGGTATTTACTACAAAATTCAATTAGGTCAAAAAACTGGATAATTGTTATTTCTTCAGATTAATTCCATGAAATATTTTATTTATTTACTAAAAAGTATAAAGTAATTTAGTACTTTTAAGTATAAAGTACTTTTATCCATTAATAAAAACAATTTTTAAGTTACATTTCTTTTATTCGGAAACTCTCATTAAAGGAAGCAATTCCTTTGTTTTTTGAGCTTTCTCATGAAGATGGTTGTTTTTATCCAGAATATTGCGATTTTACTTTCTTTTCACCTTTCTAAAATCTAAATTTGTATAAATATTATGTATTTAAATTTAATTGTTATATATTGTTAAATAAAATCAATTTTTAATACAGTTTTACTCGTACAGGTGAAATATTTATCTACATTCTTTGATTATTTATTCTGGTGGTATTTTATATCAGTCATTATTTATAAGAGTTATTTTCACTACAATACCCATCACCCACCAACTGCTTAATTTAAAGTCTTAAATGTTTCAAAGAAAATATTAAGAAATTTTCCATCTGAAAAAAAAAATAGTTTTAGACTTCAATCCTCTCAAATAAATAAGGTAAAGGATACTACATATCTAAAAATTTAACATTTGAAAAACAATTAAATGCTCCATAATCATACCTCTTCCCCTGGTAATCTAATGTGATACCATGTGACTTTTTCTTCTTTCCGGTTTAAAAATTTCTTTGCGATCCCCGCTTTAAATTCATTCATTAGTTAGTTAAAAATAAAATTCGCTAAGAGAGGTTTAGAAGAGTTGCAGAGAAACGACTTCAAGGTGTATTTTGATGAATGTAAAAACACTCTCAAAAATGAATTGCAATAGATGGAGATTACTTTGAAGGAGATATAATAAACTTTGATCAACAAATTGATAATTTTTTCCTAAGACCACCATTTCAAGCATTTTTGATTACAGTATCATATTGGTACTATACAAGTCCCTGAAGTTATAACATTTTTGTGAAGAAACTTGTTTTAAACAAATATCTTCTTACCTATTTGACTTCAAATGAATGTTTAACAGGATTCAACTTGAAAAGCATCTATTCCATTTTCGAATGCTTGCGTGTAGAAGTTCCGAAACTGTTTACTATTATTCAGTTAAAGCTCTGCAGTAAGAAAGAAATGGAACATACATTGGGAATTCCCTTTTTCCTTTTCATTGAATTTAATCATATGTCATGCATAGAATGACCAATCTATTCTCGAAGTGAGCTGATGTGAAAGAATCGTGGTTTTGAATCGGTAGTACTTAAAGTATACGAGAAAAGGCTTTTTTATTTTAAATGCCTTTGTGTACTTGAAGTGATATAGAAGGAGCAACTTTCTTCGTCTCCCCCCCCTCAGTAATTTTATTTGCGTTTTCGTTCTGATGGGAAAAGAGAACCTAACGCGAGTGTTGCATTAAAAACTTTTTTCTACCCCCGTCGATTTTGTGGCTTAAGGCAATCCATTAAAAAACAAAGGAATGGAAGGGTGTTTGTTTTTTTTTTGAATTTTGCATTTTTCTTAATATGACACACGTTTTCCAAAGTTTCTTTTTAATTTTTGGAAAAATTTTATTTTAAAAGGCTTAATATCATTTATAAGGTTCATTATTCACTTCTCATAATTATGGTCAAATTAGCAATAAATTGAAAATGACAATATATTACAAAATTAAGAAAACATAATTTTGATACAATAATTCTAAAACTTAAAAAACTTTTAAGGTAATTGCATTACCTATTTTATTTATTAGAGAATTTTTCTCTATATAATCACCCATGTTTCCTTTAAAAACGCTAATATTTAAGATGGAAATGGGAACAGCACTTTTTAATGAAAGAATGTGGGACGTTCTCGACAGTGAAAATAGCCAAATTTTAGTTTGAAATAGGAGAGAATTTTTCGCAAGAAATTTTGAATATTTGATAGGACATATAGAAGGAATGAAATATTTTAATTATAAAAACAGTAGAAATTATTTGTTTCTTAAATTATTTATTTTCTAAAGGTAATTTAAATACGTTAAATACGTGTTATTATGCGATAGTTTTCAAATCCATAATCGCAAACTGGTACTCTCAGCAAAAATAATTTTACTGCAAATCATTCAAAACCAGCATAATATATGAGCATATATTTAATAATTGCAGTGAACGTGTTTTCAGTAAATATGTTAATACTAAAAATTTGAAAATATAATGAATATCCTCTAGCTTCAAAATCTAAAATATATATATATATATAAATATATATATATATATATATATATATATATATATATATATATATATATAATATTTTCAATGATGAAATGCCTTTGAAGATTAGTATTATTGCGCAGAAAAAAAATATGTTTAACAGATCCATAAACTTTGTAAATATTGTCGTAGAAAGTTCCATACAATTGCAACGAATGGAATATGTTTTATATCCACCGAAATTTCAAAAAAACATGCTTCGAAATAAAAGCAAACCCTTTCTGATTATATGAGATCATATTAGATTAAGTGTTAAAAGATAATTTATAAACTTTTTACTTTTCAAAACTATACAAATTATACATTTTCGTAATTAATGAAATTCCC
>JAPMOR010031240.1:39371-80135 GCA_026543865.1 Argiope aurantia | reverse complement strand
TGTTTTTATGTCGTCTTTAATCCATGTTTTAATTAATTCTTTAAGTCCTTATATACTAGATCAATAGAGAATAATTTAATTGAAAACAGTTTTTACGTTTCGTTGCTAAATGAAAATAGAATCAAAGTTGGTTTCAATATCAAGTAGAAAGAAACTTACAGTAACTTACTATATGAAATGAATCGGTGTCAAATATCATATATCGCTTAAATATATTGTAACAATTCAAATTAATTTGATTCACACAAAAATAATCCTATCTCAAATTTACTTCAATGAACTGTAAATTTGTAACGATTTCCAATCGTTAAATTTTATTAAATATATTATACTGCTATGATGGTTTAATGGTAATAGCATCAAATAATCAGTGATACCCTATTTATAGAATATACAAATATATACGTATGCATTTGAAAAAATAGTACAGTTTATCAATCTCCCAAAGTTTAGTATTATATGTGGCTAACAATTATTAAAAATTAATGCTACTCACCTTTTAATAGACTTCATGTAGTTTCTAAGTGGAATTAAATCAAATAAATCATTTAGTAAAATATATGATCTAAAAATAAAAGAATTTCGTACTTCCAAACCAGAATATAATACCGTGATTATATTAAAAAAAGTATTCATTATTTTATCGTCTGCGTTTTTCACTAATATTATTTCTGTGTCATTTACTAATTAAGTTTTAAAAAATCATAAAAATCTAATGAGGTGCAAAACGTGACAGACTTGCTTTAAGTTTGAAACAAACAAATGCAAGAATGTCTTAAAAATGGAATATATTTAAATGTAAATTTACTATTTTTTTTTTAATTCAAGAGCTTACTGTAAAAGCCGATTTCTGAAATGAGCAGATTACTAAATATTCCAATAATGTGAAAAATGCACAAATCATTTTCATAAATTACTATATGATACATTCTTTAAAAATATTAAAATTAAAAAACACATGAAAATAAAATTTGTGTAGGCGAAAAACATTTTTAGGTTAGTAAAAAACTGATTGCATGAAAATATATTTCGAAATTGATAAGGATAAACGTTGCAATTTCAACAATTTATGAATTTATTGAAATTTTTATAAAATTCTTAAATGCTCCTTTCTTATTAAAACTTTTCTTACCGCAGAATTAACTGCATGTCAAATGTGAAGATATTACATCTAGTTGTCTACCCCTATAGAGGGTTTTGTTCAAATGTTATTTCAACTATTTTATGGATTATACGCTAGTCTATCAGCTTTATCTTATTAAAATATTCAATAATACTTAAATACAATGCATATCTTGCAAATGAATATTTTGAAAGTATCATTTAATGTTTAATATACGACAATGGACAGAATAAATTCGGAAGCAGACAATTGCAGAAATATTCTAAAATATTTTCAGACATTTACTTAAAATCTTTTATAATTTAAATACTTAAATATATCTCTAAAATTCTTCTAAAATATATTTTAAATATTTTCAAATATTTGAATATAAAAATCATATTCAATCACGAAATAAATTGTATATTTAAATATTATGCAGTTTATTGAAACACAGGCAAAAATTATAACACATTGTTGGAACTTTAGTGCAATGGAAGTAAATTTTGATAATAATGGAAGTATTTTCAAATGCATGTTTTCACCTTTGATAACAACATATAATAACATATTTCTTAAAAAATCCTTCAATCAAATGAAACGATAGACGAGACTTATATATATATATATATATATATATATAATGATATTATTTAAATCGCATCAGCATTCTTATTATTTTAAAGTATTTTCATCATTTCAATGCAGAAATTATTTAAAAATACTTCAATTATAACACGAATCTGAAGCCGTCATCTTTTAAGATTTTTATTAAAAATTTATTATAAATCATAGCTTTCAGATTTTCAAAAATTTGTATTTTAAACATTAGCATGATCTGACGTCAGACATAAAACGATTCCATGAGGATTTAATCTTTTAAAATAAGAACTGCATAAAAAAAACGGTTTTATTGGCACTGAGTAGGATTCCTTTCCGGATTTTGTTAAAATATACACTAAGAAAATATTTTCTCTAGAGAATAATACTCCAAACGTTTGCTTCTGAACCATTTTTTCATAAAATAAACAGTCATTGTTTGTGTGTATTTCCTGCACGGCTTTTCAAGACAGACAATTTGTAAAAACGAACTCCTTTTAGAAAAATAAACCAATAAATAAATGAGTGTTTCACAAGGTGCGCTTTTAGCTGTTAATATCATGCACTTATTCGAGATTTATTGTAAAGAATGCTTTTGGGAGAAAGAATCGTTTGGTGTTTACTAATCATGACGTAAGCAAAAAGTTTCAGTAGATTTATCATTTTATTTTTGCATGGGTTTTGCTTCAGAAGGAACTGTTTTGGACAAATTATTTTTGATATGTCATAAAATATTAATATATCTTGCAGTCTTTTGACATATTTGTAAAAACTTAATGTTACTTTTTGTAACGTACCGAGGAAGAATATATTGGTTATGAAAGTAAAAAGTCACCAGCACGAAATATATAAATGTAACAAATAGAAGAATCTAAGCGAAGCTTTGGTCATGATGTTTTTCTTAGAATAATACTGAGGTAGGATTTTGTAGTAGAACTATACTTTAGAAATATTCATCCTCGCTTTCTACTTCAGATAAAAAACATATTAAAGCATTTTTTTCTGAAAAAAGGAGGCCAAAACTCCAAGCAAAAATAGGCAGAGACATTTCCGACAAATAGGGTTTCTTATAGAATTTTAAAGCATTTTCATATTAAATTTATTGTAGATTTTTTGATAGAAAATAGATTCAAAATTTCAAACAAAAGAAACTAAGAAATTTGAGGTATTTTTAACAATAAATTCAAAGTTTATACAAAGACAATTAGTAATATACCTGCCTAAAGGCTGGTCTGAAATTGCGGATTATGAAATTGTGAAGGAAATTATCAGTATTATAAAAGTATCAGTATTATCAGTGTTTTTAGTCCAAAAAATGTATACACCAATACTTTATAACGTATATAAAAGGCTTATATTGTATACATTATTATATAATTATTATTTATAATATACTCATATACAACGTATATTAAAGGTATATAAAAAGTGTAAAACATATTTATTTAATACAGAATTAAGAAAATTGATTCGGTAATCTTTTAAAGTGAAGTGAAAATCAAGTCTGGAAAAAATCTTTCAAAAGGGACTTTTCACTGACAAAAAATCTTTTCTTTTTCACAATCATTTGAGAAAAAATACTTTGACCTCTTTAATGTTCAGTAGCGTTACCTCTCCTTCTTTTCATATTATTTATGTAAATCCATCTACCACAAATTTTCTGTGTATTAGAAAAGATTATCTAAAGTGTAATTAAGATTCTGTGCACATAACAGAAGATAAAGAAATCTTACTAATTTTTCCGAACTGCAGCTATAGTAGCTATATAGATAAGGCGATTCTGCTGTTGCTGCTTATCTCCCTTGGATTGAACAGCAATTCAAACCAAGACCAAGAGATTGCAGAAAGAGGGGTGCAGTAGCTTCTCAGGATAAAGGCCCCTGAGCACCCAGAGGGCAGAAGTCTGATTTCTCGCTCATCTGAAGATGACACTCACTTGCACAACTACTTTTTACAGAGCGGCTCTTTCACACATCTCACAAATAGAACCCAGAGTAAAGAACAACCATGCCCGAACTAGAACACGGGATGTCCAGATCAAAGAGAAAACGCGCTACCCCTAGGCCAGGATGTCGGCAAGGAGATTCTACATATACTGAATTTCAATTTCGCCTACTGAAATGTTTAATTTGATTTCTTTTTCATATTTTATTAATTGAAGTTTCATTCTATTATTCGTTTAATAATTTTAAAGTAGCAGTAAACGTGGAACTACAATAATTCCACAAGGACTTTCACACAGAAGAAACTTTTAGAATTCATAATCTAATCAATGCTATCTACATAAATTCCATAACCAATGTTTATGATCTTTTGACACATTTGTAACACATTTAGCAGATAATCGTTGCCACCTTTCTCTTACCAAACACGAATTGCCAAATAAGCAAAGTTGATGACTCACTTGCACAAATATGAATATCTGTGGAATGGCGAACACAAAAGCCAGAAGCCAGGATCCGGCGATCATCCGCTTTGCCTGTTTGACGCCGCCCGTGCTTCGAAGGGGGGAGCAAATGGCCTGGTACCGGTCGTAACTCATGGTGGTCAGGATGAAGGTGGTGCTGGCCAACGTCACGATCTGCCCGTAAACGATCACTTTGCACGCGGCTGCACCCAATATCCACTCTCCGAAAACCTGTAACGAAAAAAAAAAAAAAAAGATTATTAAATTTTGAACGAGCCATTGATTGAGTGTGATGAGAATAAACTAGGGATCGGCTGATATTTATGATGATCATAGAGCATTATGAGTAAAGTTAGAGAATAAACTAGGGATTGGCTGTTATTTTTGGTGATCATAGAGTAGAGTTTAGGAATGCATTATCATAATTCTTCTGTAAAGTAAGGCTTTAGTTTAAAAAAAGATGATTATATTGAAAAGTAAATCTAGAAGAATTTTTATTTCTTGTCTTAGAGAAATGGAGAGTTTGTAAGCAATTGCTCCAACCAATATCATTTTACATATGATTCCCACATGGATAGATTCAGATTATACACATCTATAAAAATGATGTGATGCTGACAAAGAAATCTATAACTTTCTACTAAAATCGATAAAATAAAATTTATAGAATGAAATCAACAAAACAAATTAAATGAAAACAATAACACCAAACATCGTTATGCATATAGTTTCCATGTGAAAAGTTTCAAATTATAAACATCTAAAACCAATGCGATAGCTACAACGAAGTTCATAACTTGTTACTGAAATATAAAATAAATATAAATGAAATGAACACAATAGTACCAAACATTATTGTTTTACATATGATTCCCATCTAGATAAATTGAAATTATAAACGTCTATAAACTAGGAAGTCAATAACGTTTTACTGAAATCAGTAAAATTAGTATGAGCGATCATTATTTATTCATTATATTAAACTTATTTTATTTATTACGCATTCAATACTAGATATGCCTATTTTGATTTTTCATATACGAGCAGAAAATATTGTGATCGTAGAAAAACGAAATATTACCCAGACGGAAAAATTAATGTTTAATTAATAATACGTTAAAATACGTTATAAAATATGTAAATACGTTAATTTAAAAACGCTTTTCTATTTATGTGTAGATAATTTGATATACTGCCATTTAACCAAAATTAATCAAATCAAAATTTGAAAAAAACCGGTACAAAAGATATGTGTTTGTTTTACTAAAGTCAAACGAACAAAGCTTCAAATTGTAAAAAACTAAATGAGTAAAATTTGATTGAAATTATATTCTTTGCATAACATTGTAATTTTTTGTTAAATGTTGGCTTCAGTCAATTGGACAAAAGGCCAAAAATGCATTATGGAATTTCTTCATTGTACTAACAAGCACAAAAATTTCATGTGCAAGAATATGAAAATATAAAGCTGAGTGTTCGATATTAGGCACGGTATTTGCAGTAAATTCCTTATATTTTATGCAAGGAATGATAATACATTTATTAGGGATTTTTGAGAAGTATGTTCTCACTGGTTTCAGAATGTTGCGATTAACCTACGTTTAACACCACTGATGATCTTAAAAAATGAAACACTGCACGCAGATAAGAAGTTTCCATTTCTTAAACTATATTTTTTCTATCAACGTATTGTCCGTTTCAATATTCTAAAACTACCACCTTTCGTCGATTCTACCCACTAAGAGATGAGATGCGGAAATATGATTCATTTTCCTTATTCTTCGTCATTCTTTGACTGATTTCCAATCCATTGGATACTTTTTCGTTTAGTTTTTTTTTCCACTCTCTCTTCCTATATGTATGTGAGTATCGTGTCATTTGCGACCAATACTATTTTATTTTAACCTAAAATTGCGTATTGATGCCTTCTAAGATTAGTTCAAGCGGGCAAAAAAAATTTCAGAAATGGCATGAAGGATATTCTATATATCATTAAATGTGAACAAGGTTATCTATCTTTGTTAATTTTAAAATGTTACATGTTAGATAACAAATAAAAAAATATGTATTTTAAAGAGAACTATCAAATTTTAAGAACAGAAATCACTCATTTCTTTATCATAATTTAATATTTAGGTCCCTTACAATAAATGAAAATTCTATTCTAATTGTTATAAAGTATTTTATTGTTAATTAGTATCTTTTTCGGGGAATGTTACGCATTTTCCACAATTTTTGCGCATTCCAATTTCGCGAATAATCCGAATTCACATAATTGTAAAATTGTAACATCTCTCTCATATATTTCCTCTCACTCCTATTTTGACTAAATAAACGCATCCTGACGCATGCGTAAAAGTTCTAAGGGTTTCTGAATCGGAGAACGAACAATATCTGCAAGTAAAATATATGACTTTATTTGCTAAATACGGTTGTCGTGGGTAAAACTCGGAAAGTCAATCCGCCATAAGTTATAATATAAAATAGAAAGAAGTCATGTCCTTTTAGGTTATAACTGATTCCAGGCTGCTACATTTTTGCTTGAATCTGTTGATTGATGCTTTCATACCAAAAAATATATTTCGGTAAGCAATAAAATTTAAAAAGTTCATACAGAAACTACTTTAGATTTTTGATATTGATGTTAACTTATTAACAGGCTTTACAAAATGATTCTGCAACTTTTTTTCACTAGATGGCGTTCTCCCACTTTTTGATGCAATGCCATTGGCAGACAGAGTAAATAACGAATCACTACGGGATGTGAACTGGAGCTCTACAGAAGAAGATTTCATCTAAGAAAGAAAAAATTTGGTGATTGTTATTGAGTAGAAGAATGTAACAATACCCAAATAGAGCCGCACGTAATTGGTAAATTAATTCTGAATAGTTGGCAAACATTATTTTTAAACTGTATTCTTTTCTACGATTCTTCGTACTTGATCATTGTAACTTATATGAAAATTAACTTGTCAATTTTGTTCATCAATAATAAATGTTATTTTAGAGGAATGAAGGAGCCATTTTTACCTATTACAAATATGCACATAAATAGTAAGTTTCCTATGATTACGATAAGCATATAAATTATATAAAGTTCATTCCAGCATAAATAACTAGCGACCTGAGATAGTTATGTGCAAGACGTAGTACTTGCTAACAGAAGGTTTTAATTAAAACTGTTATAGTTAGAAACTACAGTATAAATGTCAATCGTCGATCATGACCAAAAAACATCTTTTGCAAGTTATTTTTTAAATAGAGTACTTACAACACACCTTTGTAATTTCATGATTTATATCTAATGCTGTGAAGGACAATCCTTGAATTCTGATCCTGGATTTTCCACATCACATAAAAGTATAACGAGACCTATATTAGTTTAATTTAGTTTACATAAATATCCCTTTTGGTTGCGATACTACGGATATTAATATGTGGTGAGATAGCAACAAACTCGGCCGCAATTTTTCAGCCTTTTTTTATTGATTATAAGAAAATTAAGTATTTTACTTCATTAAAGCAATTTTTTAAATTGAAAGTTTATTCTTAAAAAAGTATAATCGGAAAAACCCATGCAGCTCTAAGCAAAGATGACCAAAACTACTGATTATCAGAAATCTACAGATCTTCAGAGACCCCAAATAAGGGTCCAAGAATTCAGACCCAACCCCCAAATAATATTCCCTGAATTGAGTTCTTCACCTAAAAAGGGAGAAGATTAGGAAGCGAATACACAAGTGTTTGCATTCTGTCATAGCCCCCAGAGTAACACGATCGGTGCAATGTTCTTATCTTAAACACCTCATTTATACCAACGATTATATGCATGTTTTCTCTATAAAAGATTTGTAAATATAAAGAATAAGTTATAGCCAACAAATAAAAATGAAATTATTTTTTCAACAATTATTTTTATTAGAAAAAAATTATCAAAATTGCTTGAAAAAATAAGTTTTTACATATCGAGCTACAGCTGAAAATTATGGATCAGCTTGATTTCAATTGTTATCTATTACTAAAAAAGAAATTAAAAAATGAATCCTAAATCTATTTTTCACATTTATAGTTGAATTTAATGATTTGAAAAGTGAATGATGTTACGTGTTCCGTGTAGTGAAACACAGCGTCGCAAAGCCTTAAGGTATTTAGAAATTAGTTGCTGTGTTATGATTATAATGTACATCCAGTATATATATTATGGTTAATGCTAAAAACATTTAAACGCTTTTACCGTTATCTCTACTAATAATAAAGCTGAATGTGCTTGCGTGCGTGAGTGTGTGTTAATCTTCTACACAACAGATTGTTAGACCTAGAGATAAATTTAGTGCATACATATTTTGGAAGGTGCGAATGGGCAACACTAAGCTTGGTTTTTTATTCAATTTTTTATTGAAATTTTAATTAATTGGAAATTAAGCAGAATGTTGGGGATTTCTTAAACGTATTATTGCACAAAATTGATATATTAATTATTTTAAATTTTATAAAATTATTATTTAATCATATCAATTGAATTATTATGCAAAAAAAACTGCTCTGGAGAATATATTTAAATTTTTATTTCATAATTTTTAACAACTGATTTCATTTTTGAAGTAGAAATTGAAACAGTTTCTATGGTACAGTGAAATAATTTATCTCTTGATTTTCTTCCACTTGTGGAAGCTAAGAAAGAAGGATTCCGTTTAATGTTTTTGTAGATTTCATGAAGAGTATGAAAATGAAGCTACAGTTATCTGGTAATTAGAAAATAAGTTATCCAGTAGTTGCATTTTAATGTCACTTCAATATCATGGGATTTGCTACTATTAGTACGATTCATATGCACATAGCAGATGCTATTAAAATAGTAACGGATTTGCTATCTGTCGCAATTTTATGCTTAATATTCTGTTGGGGAATAAAAAACATCAAATTATGCAATAAAATATTTAATTGCAAAAGATGTCATAATGTCATTGGCGGATAATGTCATCATTCTTATTATTTTATCTAAATATTCTATAATATATATAAAAATAAAAAGTCAGTGTCATCAGTATATCGTCTAACATTATTTGAGTTGATGTAGATAGTTGAATGATTCTTCATTTTCATTCAACATTAAAGATTAACGTTCATGAAATTGCTTTCTCAGTTTATAATGAAGCCATTGGGAGTGATTTCCCCCGTGGGTTGGAGATCACATTATTTTGTCCAGACTAGAATGGTCTGAATTAGTTTAAAGAGACAGATGCATTGCCAGATCTTGTTTGAAATATGTTGAACACCCATAAGCGAATGTTGCTTGTGATAGGATTATGAAAACAAAATGGTTATAAGAAAAGAGTCGATTTAAGTGTCATGGAAAAAATTGGAATTAAAAAAATAAATTCAGAATTTAAAATTTACCTAAAAAGAATCAGAGTGAAGCAGCTGAAATAGCCACAGCTTCTTCCTCTTAAATTTTAAAAATATTGAGTTATTTTTTGCATAATAAGAATTGATAATCCCGGCAGAATTGAATGCGTACCCCCGAAAGCAGTCAGACATTTGATAGTTTGAAATTTTGTGAGCAACACTACCCAACAAATTTTCAAAAACAGCAAAAGTAAGAATGTTGATTGGTTTGTTGTCTTTTTATGGCCATTACTAATTAAGATGTACCATGGGATAGAAAGTAACAGTTGCAGAGCAACAATAGCCGTCAGAAAACAGATTCTAATAATGGAGCAGCTCTATCTTTTCTCTTGATGCCATAAAAGTATAATTGGTTTTACATAATTTGATTATTGTTAACAATTCGTGAAGGTTACGAAAATTCTGAAATAATATTATGATGATATTACTGTACACAAACAGTATTCTCGGTGTACCAGTTAGATGCCATAGTGACCGTAACATACACACACACACAAACATTTTATTATCGATATTATATGTAGAGGTATTCTAGAATTAGCATCGCAATAAATTTCACAATAGGTAGATTTCTTAAAATATATCTACCTAATATTTTTTCAGGTACAACATCCGTACTATCCTTGAAGAAATAACAGCAAATCTGCATAGGGTTCAGTTGATTGTATGATTTTGTTTCTGAAATATATTTTTGAATTAAAACTTCTCACATCAGTGCCAATGATAAATTTGGTTTCCGTAAAATTTCAGGTCGATAATACATCGAATGAAACGGGGCGTGTAAAATGTAAACATTAATGTAAAGTAAGGAACTGGCACTTCATGAAATAATTTCTCCCTGGCACATCCGGGGAAATGATAATTCACAGCGACGCACAAGGATGCGAAATCCACAACTGATACTTTGATACAAAGCATTGAACTGATTAAAAAATTTAAAGAAATTCGAAGGAATTTTCGAAATCAGGCGTGCCAAGTATTAATGATGAAAATTATTCTGACCTAAATTGTGTTCCTCTAAATCAATTGGATCGATTCAAGAAGTATATTTTGGTGTAAATTTTATTTTTGGACTCTCTTGCTCAGATGCATTCGCCAAAAAGAAAAAAAAATATCATCATGTTGCTTTTTTCTTCTTCTTTTTCATCGTATCTAAATGGGATTGTACATCAAACGAGCATTCGTTGAAGATGCCCGAAATCTTGTTAAGATATTTCCATATGGCTATCCTGGATTTACCGGTGATGCATTTAGAGTAAGCCTGGCTATCTAAGCATCTATAAGAGAAGTGGGGATTTTCGGTGATCTAACTTATTCAAATTTGGCGATATTGCTTGGTAATGTTTTGCTTGAACATGAAATATTTAAGCAGAAGCCATTTCTTCAAACTTTGTTTTCCTATTTATTAAATTCTGTACTCATTTATCGGTTAGTATTTTGCAATATTTATTTTAGGAAGAAATTTATAAATTAATCAGACTTCGAGTATTACAGTTTCAGTTCTTTATTTAGCTTTTATTTAGACTATGAAACTTTTTTATGAGCACTTTTTTAAAGTTGATATAAATGAAATATTGTAATCTATTTTCATGCAATTCATAATAAGATTTTGAAATTTTTTCTCTTACGTATTTTTGATGAAAATTCGTTAATAATTTTCGAACTTAAATATAAATTGGTAATTTTATACATTTTAATTCCCTACAAGTGGCATCACCTGTCAGCAAAGCTGAAATAATTATTTTAAGATAAATTATGATATTTATAATAATGGATTATAAGTTAAATGCAAATCGTAGAAAATAATTAGAATAAATAAAATCTAATTTTTATGCATTATTTTAGATAAAACATTTACATTGTTATAAAAATTTTAATATTATAAGATTCGAATAAAATCTTCTATATTATGAAGTAACAGCATTCTACATTTTAATGTTCATACAATGATATTTTCTTTTCTATCAAAGTTTCATTAAAAATATTGCATGTTCCAAACGCAGTAAAATTTAAAATAATAAAATTTTGACAAAAGACGAAACAAAATCTTTAATACCGGACAATCCACCAACATCATGCGTTGCATTAATATGCACACCTGAAAAAATTAGACATATCAAACCATGATTTACCCTTTGCACTCGGATGTCTCATCTGAGCCACCATTCAAGACAGTGCATCATTTTGTCGTTTTATTTATTTAATTTTGAATGTTAAAATACTTGCAGAGTAATAAGAAGAAACAAACTAATTACATGGGAGAATTCAAATTAAAACAATTATATATATTTTACAGAGCAATAAACAAGTCTTTATATTAAGTGAATAATTATGCATCGAATTACTTTTCCGAGTGCAAAGAATTAATATGTACTTCCAGTTGCTTTGAATGCATTATAATTTTTTCCACTTAACCTGAAATGATAAATTTTATCTAAAAAATAAGCTCTTTAAAAAAACTTTTTAAACATCTTTAGAGAAAAACGCCTATATTAATATAGAATTTTTGATCAAAGAATGATATATTTGGATTAAATTAACTAGTACGTACAGAAAATATCCAATATTAAATAAATATAGACATAGATGCCACTAGTAATTTATTCATATTTTTCATAAATTTTGAATTATTTTAAATATTTTCTTAGTATTTTTTTTTGAAAAATCTAATAAAATCACTGTTGCATGTTTAAAATTACTTTAATACCCTACAGTTTGCTATATTATGAAAACATTACACCGTCACTTCATTATCATATCATTTTCTTTAAAAAATTAAGAAAATAAGTTTAGAATATGTAACAATTAGGTTTATTTTATTAGTATACAAACTTATTACAATTTATTAGTATGCACATTTAATTCTTTTCAGAAATTTTGATATGTCACTATTTCAGTTCGTTCAGTTTTATCATTACTCTTTAACTTAAAAAAGACAGAAGTGAGAACCTAGACAAAAAAAAAAAAAAAAACAACGAAAAAAAAACATTCTTAACCTTTTGTGTATAAAGATATGTCTGCAAGGAATTATTGAAATTTTAGTATCCAAATCTGATATTAAGAGAAAGCAACATCTAATTTCAAACACAATCATCATTTGTTAAAACCTTAATATACTAAATTAAATTATTATAATTATTGAAATAACAATTATTGTCCAAAATAGGATGTGCCATCTAATTAAGAAATTAAACAAATTCTTAGGGAAAGAAATTACAGCCATGACAAAAATATTATTAAAAACGAGCAATTTTTAAGGACTTTTATATGATTTTATTTCTTTTTTTGCATTGAATCACATATTGCGTACAAAAACCATTTGAGAAAAGTATTATAAACAACTGGCATTGTTTGCATTCTAGGTCAGAACAGGGAAATGCAATCAAATGGCACATGCGCTCAATTTAGTGTCATTCTTATAGAAAGTTCTTTTCTGATTATGTTCGGATATCATATAAAAGAGAATCGCCAACTCTGAAATTCTTTATAATAACTACGATTTTATCTCAATTGGAGTTTAACGACGTTTTTACCGTTTCCAATATTGAGTGATTTTATTAACCCTTTCTAAAGCCGTGGAAGTATGCTTTCCACCAAATTTATCAATATTTGTATAAAAATTATGTAGGTTGGCATAAGTTCTGACAAATTTTTTTAGTAATTTAGAAACTTAGATGCTTCAATTCTTTATCTCACACAAAATGATGTGTCTTGGTTCGTTACTTAATTATTAATTAACCAAATTAATTAATTAAACTTGTCTAATAAGATAAATGAAACCCTTTTCTTATTATAATTTCAAGCCTAAAAATATTTTAACAAAATATGACTAGAAAAAAATGGCCCTTTAAAGGGTTATTGAATAAATCGAATCATAGAATGCTGCTGTACTATACACAAGAGGAGCATGGGGAGCACGATAGTCAACAACTGTGTCCAGTACCGCGTTTCCTTTTCTTCTGCAATAAACAATAATTTGTTACGATGAATCGTTTGCACTAATCGTTTATGTGAACTGTTGCGAGGGCAAGTGAAATTTTGAATTGGTAGAATGATAGATATATTATTGGAAAATATCAATCAAATAAAAGGAAAGGTGGGGGGGAAGAGAAAATAATTAAATGTGACTTTAATAATCTGTACTACAAATTATTATATATCATATCAAAAACATGTAACATAAAGCGTAAAATCTACGATAGTTATGCTATCATGAGTTATGCAAATTTGTAGAAGTTCCAAGTAAATCTGGAAAGGAGCGAAACTTCAAGAGGTTAACTTATAGAGCAATGCATTGTCAAACAGTTTTCTGTCAGTGTAAAACAACATCTTTACTTGTTTCATAATATAGGTAAACATTTGGTATTTAAATTATCTCTAGCATAGAAACAGAAGAAGCATTATCGATCCGTTCTATAGGAATTACAGAAATGAAAGCAGGCAGCAATTATTATCAGAATTAATAATTATGGAAATGTAAATAAGATACAATCATTTTTAAAATGACTTATTACAGAAATGAAAACAAACAGCAATCAATATTGGAATTAAAATTTGTAGCATGTTTTTACGAAATGTAAGTTTCAACTTCATTCCTTTAATTCATTTTTCAGAAACAAATTCCGGTAACAAACTATTAATTATCAGTCGTAACAATGAAATTAGAAAGACAGCGACATAAATCCACTAACTAAATAATAACAACGAGATAATGTTTTTTTATTGCGTTTCTGGATTCACACAAAGTAGGATAATATCCAGTTTGGAAAAAATGAATATTGATTCATAAAATAATTGAATATTCTAGTTCTAAAGAAAAAAACTTCTATTCTAGAATATGGCAATACCCATTTGAAAGCAAGTCATATAAAAAAAGAACTTCTACTACTAGACAATATCCATACGAATTCGATTAATTACATTCAATTCAACAACTAACAATTCATTTTTTAAAAAATGCACAGTTTCGAAAATAAAAATGAAATTCCATGTTTTCTTTTAATATAACGTCACTAATAACTTAATGTTCGTTATATGAAGATATAACGTTACTATATATACATGGAATTCAAATGAATCCACACTGTTCTATTTATATATATTACGAAAAATGTGATAGACGCGATTATATATATAATAACCTGTGATTATCTATAATTAACAATAAGTTCAGTCGTGATTATAAATTATCAAGTGTAATTATACATAATTATAAATAATCGCGTGTAATTATGCATAATTATAAATAATCACGTGTAAATATACATAATTCCAGATTAATCCCATTTATCTTCACATTAGCAGACACAGACATATATAAATATATGTATGCATGTATGTATATTCACTTCCATTGCAAAAGCTCAAAACAGTATTGATTACCTGGAAGTTTCTAAAAATTCGTCGCATCTCAAAAAGGGAGCATACCTTCCTGATTAGCCAGTTCTTTAAGTTAAAAAGATAAACTAAACTTTAAAAACTGTAAAAAAAGTCTCTAACAGTCAGTGAGAATTGGCTTACTCCACACTAACTTGGCAACTCCCTAAATGTGCAAATTAGTTTGAAAAAAATATATATATACGAGGTAGGTTTATTTTTATTAAATTTTTTTTCGTATTCCTTGCGTTCCCTTTTCATTTTCTAAAATAAAACTATTCTTTTAGCAAAGAATATATGTGTGTAGAGAAAGAAGAACACACGCAAGAATTCTTCGGAACCAGGTCAGAATAGGGCTTCTGCGTAGAAAGTAAGCAGTGCTAATGACTTCAATTTCCTTCTGAAGTACTCTTAATGATAGGAAGAAAAGAGGAATAAAAAGTCATCAGAAGTTTGGAAGAATGTGTGAAAACAATGGTCGCTTTCTAGTCTTATGATTAGGTTCTATGAGCCCTAAAAAACCTTGTAAAGAAAGAATTTGTTTCAATTTTATTTTTGAAATATAAATTCTTTCATGTTTTTGCTTTTGCAGAAATTCCGTGATAGTAATTGTTTAGATTAAATAGATAAATCCCTTTTTTTAACATTTCAGAAATAATTATTAGACAGTAGTTTCACTAAATATAATTGTAAGAATATTATTGTAAATAATCATAAGGTAAAAGTTTTTTTTAAAAAATCGCTTTGAAATTCAAAATTATGCACTCAAATGAATTATATCTCTAAATGAAATTTAGAAATTTTAGAAATTCATTTACAAAAGCGTAGCTTAAATGCTAGAAATATTGAAGAAAAATTTCATTTAAAACTTTTATAAAGAACGAAAATTCTAAAATAAAAACAAATATGTATATCCTACACCGGTTGATAAATGGTTAATGAACTTTCGTAAGCAAATATCATTTTCATTCAAATATTTGCTTTTTAAGAAATGGGTTTCTTTAATTGTATTAATAACACAAAATATTTTATAATCAGAAATAATTTTATTAATAGGAATTCCACTTTAGAAATAGCCTATTCCCGTACATTATTCAAGTGTAATAAGATAAAAAGTGGCTTGTAACATTATTACGCATGATAATGCTATATATTAGCCCAAGATTATATATTATTCTATTCGCACACATATAGATGAGTTTTCAGATAGATGGAAAAATATGACAATATTCCGTGAATGAAATAATAGAAATTATCATATAAACATCATATAAATACAAGGTATTATATATATAAATATTCTTATGACAGTTATAGTATAAAATGTAAAACAAAATAATTAATATTATTTAGCGAAAATGGCTTTACCCATGATATGAACTGTTTAAGTTGCAGAATCATCTTTTATACAATTGATATATGTAGTATTATTTTTATTTTTTCCAATACGAAGTCTAGATGAAATATTGTAAGCTTCAAAAAACATCTACCACTAAACAGCTACAAAAAATGTTTAGTCGTAGCCCAATGCTGGTTTATGATATTTCTAAATCCATATAGTAAATATTTGTATACATTATTTTAGAATCAAACAAATGAAAGAAAGGATATGGGTATTCCTATATATTTAAATTTAATCAAATTTAAAATTAAGAGATTTATCAATTTCTTTTTGACCTCTAGACAGTACCAATAATTCTGTTTTATATAAAAAAGTGATAAGATAAATCGTTTCTTATATTTTTAACATTAAATTATCAAAAATATTTACACTGTCTTAGCACATAACAAAATATGATTATGCTTTTACTTCAACAGCATTATAAATTTGACACCAAACACTGAAACAAAAGAACTTTGGCTTCATATGAATTTCTTCAGTGTACATGTAAAAACACAGCCGATAAATTTCATGATACGTTTCGCAATACTTCATAAATCATGCGTTTTGAAAATGCAATTTTGATAAATAAATATTCAAAGCAAAAAAAAAAAAAAATATATCTTACCAAATTTCATTATGCAAGAAGATTGTCTTTAAAAAGCCCCATAAGCACATGTTATGCTTTTTGTTTCAACAATTTAGATTTCTTTTTTGCAATACAAGCTTAAAATATTGCTTTTAAAGGTGGTTTGTCAAATAATGCAATATATATACCTTTATCTATTAAGTTTTAAAGGAAAGGTAACCAAAAGAATAAAAAAAATAATTATGTATAAAAAATTAAAACGCAATGAAAACAATTTAAAAATTCGAACACAAATTCACAATTTGAAGTTAAAACAATAAACAACGCGAAAAGAACTGTTGAGTTGTAGGTAACTTTCTTCCGATGAATTACTTATTATAAATATCTTACAAACTAAAGCTAAGTTATTCGCTGTTATAGGGCGACATATGGAATGCAAATCTGTTGAAACGCTAACTTAAATATAAGCATAGATCTTCCAGTTCTCGACATATTTTTATTTAATAAATGTACGCATGTAATGCTTTATAATGTTTATAGGAATTTAATTGTCTTGTCAAATCTTAAATATATAAAAACTGAAATCTTTGAAGTCCTTATAGCCCCTTAACTCACTTATTTTGTTACCATATATGGCACAAAAAATTTAAAAACAGATTCGAAATTCTAATCTAAAGTATAGCAGGATAATAGGTAATAAAATTTCCCGAAATAAGTCACAAAAATTTGATTATTTTATTATTATTTGATTATTTTAGTTAAATAAAACTCTAGATCAATTTTAAAAAAAAATCTTAATATCTATTATTTAAAAATCGACCTCCTGCTAAATAGTAGTTTTTAGTTCAAGCATCAACCGTTTGGATCCTATTGCACATTTTTTTAGAACATTATTATCGTAAAAAGTTATTTCAATCTTGAAAAACGCATCATATGCTTTGCCAGGTCAATGTAGTTCTATTACAAAACGCAATGCAGTATAAACGATAAAAATATAGTAATTTATCGATAAACATTCTATAAGGGATATATGAAGCTTTACCCACTAATCAAATACCAGACAGACATTCAATTCGAACAAAATGAAATCAATTGTTTGAGGTTCGTAACAAACCAAATTAGTAGGCAAAGTGAGGGAAGAAAATTCATTTCTTTACACTTGGAGTGTGCAGCACGGTAACAAATATATATAGATTCGGTACTCTCTTAATAGATCTAACCATATAACCCAAAATTGATCTACTATAGCTCCAATAAAGAGTATTCTTATAACGTATCAACATTTATAAGAAAATATTTTAGAACAAAAAAAATCTAAATAAAGCTCAATAAATAATTCCAAAATGTATATCTTATAGAGCTTAAAGGGCCGCGATAGACTTGTGGTAAGGTCTCGGCTTCGTAACCAGAGAATTTCAGTTTCGAGACCCTATTCCACCGAAAAACCGTCGTGTAACTTCCACACTACACCAGAGGTAGGACGTTTGACCTCGACTAATTTAACGTACACTAGCACGTTAAATCAGTCGGAGTTCAGCTTCCTCTCGCTTGTATGGTGTGGAAGTTTGAAGAGGGGTTGTCATCTTAGGTGTCGTCCTCGTCATTTGACCAAGGTTCAAAATTAAGAGGTCCATTCCAAAATAGCTCTAGTGTTGCTTTAAAAATAACGGGACGTTAATATAACTAAGCTAAACTGTAGAGTTTCAAAAGGGAACACCGCAAATCAGTCGTTACAGAAATGTCTTGGGCAAAAAGATGATAGCATTGAAATAATATTACAAATTATATTATGTTAAACCACCAAATTTTATAACACTATTTAACTGGTCAAAAGTTTCAACCTTTTCCCTAACTATCTGTGAAGAGAATCAAGTTCTCATTCTTGCGTCAGAGAAACTTTTAATAATTCTATAAAAGGTCCAGGATTGATTTATTGATTTATTATTTTTATTTATAAAATCACAGAACTGCATATAAATAATTATTAGTTAGATAGCTATAGCATCTGGACCGATTTGAAAACATTGCATCTAAATATTGATAAAAAAAATTCCCGATGTTTGAGGATTGATTATAAAAATGAAATTTCATAATCAATAGTTATTTTGCATGCTTTTAAGAATGGAAGGGGGAAGAGCTCTAACCAGATATGCAAGGAACTGGATTAGAAACAAAAATCGGTTAGAGTGGTTTTCCCTAAACTTTCTCGCAAACTCTCTAAAAAAGGTAATATCTCAGAAAACGCCTTGTATGGTATTGTCGTCCAAGACATTAACCTTTGGCACGAAATCCTGTGATGCTTGGCGAGGTTTTTGGTGATTAATAATTCGCATGCGGTTAATAATATTTAAAAATTAAATTTGTATTTTAGACCCGTTTGTCCCAGCCGATTAAAACCAAACTTTGATCAGACCTACAACTGCGGTCACAAAATCTTATACTAAATTTGATATATTTAAGTCATTACGTTTTTGAATTATCGCGTTTACGTACTTCTAAACGTACAGTTCGATAAACAATCAGCCTTTTGTTGCCTTTGATTCAAAATTTGATAGAATCCTATACTATAGATTCCGAATCTATTTACCGATTTTTTTTTAATCTAGGTTTCTTTGTTTATCTTAGGTTTATTGTGTTAACTAATGTTCGAACGGCAGGATAGATAAATTTCCTCAGCACCGATTTTTCTCACAATTTGATGGAAATTCCAAAATATAATGAAAAGGTTGTTTATGATATTTATTATATTAAATTATTATCATTTCTTATATTAAGATATTTCTAAATATATGAATTATTATTTCTTGTATTAAAAAGAAATTTCTTGAGTTATCTTTGCCACACACAAAGAGACATATGATCTGAAAATCTGAAACGTCAAGATAAGTCAAAACAGAATTTTGACTTATGATAATGACGGATGAATTAAGAAAGATAATTACGACACTTTATCCATAATTCACAAGCAAGAAAGTAACAATAAATTTCATAATCAAAAGTTAATTTTTATGTTCTGAAAACTGGCGGAATAAAGAATTCTAATTAGATACACAAGGAACTGGATTAATAAGAAAAAAGGTTCAGATATTTTAATAAAGCCAGAAGAGAACAGAATATCTGATTGGTGGAAGTAAAAAAAAAATCATTGATACAATTCTCATCATCTGTCAACAGTGCATAAAAACAATTTAATAACAAGCCACGAACCTTCAGGCAATGACCTACATTCGAAACATGAAGATGAAATTCCTTAAGATCCCGAGAAAAATAATATTTGAAAAGCTCTCACAAAGTAAATAGGCAGAAGTCCAAACACCAATTTAAAAAATTGGAGCGAAAAAAATCAGAGGAAAATGTCTTATCCTTTAATGTCCTCAGGTAAAAACGGTCCCTCAATTATCTCTCACACAATCAAGATTCTAATACTTTTTGAGATAGTGTAGCATCCCTCTTTCCCCATCCCTTTACATCTGTCGTAATCTTCTCATCATGAAGGAACAGTTGTAAAATGATAATGGTTAAATCATTGTGTGGGGATTGAATCATTTCTCGGCCGATGATTCAAGGAAAGGTACTGACGTAATCACCCCTTTCCTTTTTTATCATCTTTAATTTTACCTTCTTGTATATGAATCGGAGTTAAAATATTGTAATCGTCCACAAATACGAACTCGAGATTTTGATATTTTTCCGCTTTTTAGATATTCTTGAGGTCGAGAAACACATTTTTGGAAAGGGCCTTGTTCTCTTTGCATAAGTCAAAGATAACTCAGAAACGTCTTGAGATAGGCGGATGAAATTTAGTAAATGGTCTGCCCTCTAAATCTATAAATTTCTATCAAAGTTTGAGCAAAAGTCAGTTCAGAGGAAGTCTGTCTTTCCAGTTGTTGGAATGTAATTTAACAAGATACAGCATGAAGGAAGCAAGATAGATAAAATTCGAAACATAGGTGTTAAGATCTATAATATAGACATCTCTCAAACTTTATACCAAATCCGACTGTCTGTCCATCTGTACTCCGAATGTTTAGTTGTGGTAATCACGCGCAAAAATTGTGCTATGGTCTGGAATTCCGTCATGATGATACCACATATCTTGGCAGCATTGTCTATGACATGATAGGCGTTTTTGAAAGTGTTCGATGGTCTATGCAACGGCGATGTGAATTCCGTGTTCATGTAAATGGTCACAATTTTGAGCACCTACTGGTAACGAATGTGCTATATTTTGTTGGAATAAAAGTCACATTTGTTATCACTTAACTTTATTGTTGCCTTGTGTTCTCTTCGCTTGTCCATTTTGTCCATGCAGATGAAGTTTGAGGACATACTTTTCTATCTGAAATCTATTTCCTGAGAAATCCCCTACCACCCCACAAAATTTGAACAATACGTTTTGAATGAACTTGCATATAATATTGGTATTTAGTTTTGTGTTAAATTTTAGGTTGAATCGGTTGGGGCAATATGGGTCTGAAAACATTAATTCACTTTTATGAGCGAATATATGAAGAAGTTTTTGGGACACCATTTCCACTGCTTAAAAGTTTACGTGAGATGGTGTAACTTTTTACGCAATGAAGTGTGGCCCAATGGATATGCTGGTGAAATCTAAAAATTAAACCATGTCCCATTCATCTTCAATTTTTTAAAATCATTGTTTCAAATTCCTCACTATGAATAAAATTTTTCTAGTTAATGTCACAACTTTCTGAGAGAAATTTTAGTGTGGACTGAATATAAAAGTTTAGTTTAGTTATATTAACATCCCGTTTTAAAGCAACACTAGGGCCATTTTGGTACGGACCTCGTGATTTTGAACCATGGTCAGATGACGAGGACGACACCTGCGTTGGCACTCCCACTCCATCTTCTACACAAACGGGAGGGTATTTAGCCCGATGAATTTAACGCGCACCAGACCAGTTTACATGACGTTTCCTGAGTGGAATTGAGTCTCGAACCTGAAACTTTCAGGTTCCGAATCCCAGACCTTACCACCAGGTCACCGCTGTAGTATATTAATATTAAAATTACAGTTATTATTAATAATACTGGAAGTAGTTGGTAAAAATCATATTTATATGAATATTTTCATATATACTAGTGTTTTTATTTTTATAGTTTCTGAAAAATATCAAGAAAATGCCATTATATTTCACTAGAAGATAAAAAAAATAATAAGATCTAGAAGGGTGTATTCATTTCTATAAAGCGTTTTCAAAGCTACTTTTCCTTCCCTTTCATATTTCTGAAGAAAGTAATTTTTTTGCGAGTATTGCCAGTAGAAAAAACTTTTTTTTTCAAAAAGACAGAGTAGAGGTGTTCGAAATAATCTAGCTCGTTGAATAGGCTGAAAGTGTTATTGGTTTTCTTTAGAAATTCTCCCCCGACTGCAAATTGAAATGGTGCTACTAGAGACGTGATTTTCTTGTTATTTTTCATTCTGATTTTTACAAAGTATTTCGATTGAATAAAGGTTCAACAAATAATTTAAAAAAATCGATCTCCCTGATAAAAAGGAGATTGAAGACACAGGAGAAAGAAGCCACTCCCGATGGTTTCAATGAAATGATCATGTCATGGGAAGAACATAGATAGATTCAAGCCATTGATATTGTCATTGCTTTTTCAAGGCGGCTCCATCGCAGGAAATGCTTTGACGAATTTAAATCTGTATTGTAGATAAAAATCTGTATATCATACTACCTTCATTTGGAATTTCACTTCGAGACCGATAATTTATGATTGGGATAAAAAAAAAACTCATTATTTTTTGTTGGCTGTCCACTTTTCCAAGGTCACATTTGGATATCAACTACTGATTCGATGTTTAACATACAACTAATGTTAAGTCCATTAAAATTTCCAAAACATTTTGAAAAAGGAAAAATCACTTAGATATTTTTTATTGAATACAAAAGTACAAAATACTGTAAGTAAATATGTGTTTCATTTAATAGTTATTAAATGCACTTTAATAAGTATTGTAATTTTTTTCAATAATTGAATGGTTTGATGTAAAAAGGAGATAGCTCCAATTACTCAAGTTGGCAGAAATCCGTAAAAAACGCTTCAAAATTCCAAATTCTAAAATGTGTGAAGATTTTCCTTTTGATCAATCTTCTTAATTGTTTCTACATATTATGACAGTATTTTCACTTAAAAATATATTTTCCAGATGACGTGGCTCATGTTGGAATGTTGGAGCTACCACTTTCTCGCTAAAGAATAGACAGCCTGTCTAATTTTATGAAAAATATTTCATAATAAGAATGCAATTTACTATACTATTATTTTATTTAAAGTAAAGGAACAAAATATAAATAAAATGTGCATACAACATGGCTTTAAAAACAAAACAAAATTATATTTATCTTGATCATCACACTTCCCCCCTGTAACGTTGGGCTCATCGGCTGCGTTGTTGGGTTATAGTCCGTCGTAGAACCACATATCATTTTCTGGGACGTATTTGCGAGCTAGTTCCATTACATCTTTATATTTTGCCCTCTTAAATGGAAGAATCTGCAGAAGAAAGTGGCGGTAAGCCCAGAAGCTACCACTATATTGCAACAAACTAATGATACAGACAGCTCCATCTCTTGAGTAATGCGAGAACTAACGATTGGAGCTACATCTTTCTGGTTCCAAATAAACAATAAACATTTTTTTTTTGCCACATGATAGTACAGGTAACTCGAAATTATCCTAAGTTGGAGCCATATCCTTTTTGCAGCAAACCCTTCAATTATCAAATGTGAAAATAAACTTCAGCTAAATTCTGTGTAATTTCCCGTTCATTTTGTAGAAACTTCGGGGGTGGGGATAAGTGAATGAATATAGGTTAGCAACTTGCCGATACAGTGAACCTACCATTATGATTCTGTAATATTGTTTTCTTGCAATGCTAATCTCATTGCTGGAAAGAGAAGTTTACAGGTATTCTTGATGAATGCCACATCAATGACCCCGATGCTTGGTGGCAAAAATGAACATTATAAAGAATGAAAGAATTATTGCTCTATCTCTATTAAGTATCAAGGTCTATGGAACTTTTTAAAGAATTCCATGCGACCTCACTCCTAATTGGGTGATAACATAAGCGAATGTGCTCATACGAGAAATTCTCTCTCTACAGTTGCGTTTGCTAAATGAGCTTATTAGTTATGTATGCAGATCACTGTCGTTGTTTTTTATTTAGTAAATTGCTGCCTACTTGTGTTGCTGGTGTCTACAGATTCTGTTCTCTGTTTATATTTTGGTCGAGTTGTGTTACTTCTGCTCCGTGTCTCTGTAATATTCCTGAAATAATCCTGATTTCTATATCATTATTAATTGTTTGTTTTTTTACAAAATGTAATCAGTGAAGACAACCAGATGTAAATAGTTATAATTAAGTTTATTTGTATGATCATGAGACGAATAACAGATCGGCTGTCTCTGAACAGCGGGGCTTGTCAGTGGCAAGTGCCATAATTACAAACAAAACAAGAATAACAGAATTTTTCACAGAACATTATATTGCTAATTCCTTTAAAATACAGTATGAACATAAATGATGGTCAGGTTCATAAGTGATGCAGGATGGTTTTTCCCAGATTACAAAAATTTATTGCAAAAGAACTATTGTCAAATTCGTACAATGGACTAATCGTGTTCTTGATTTTTACTAGCTCAATAGATGACACAACTATATCAAAAACAGGGATTTTACATTCGATTCTTATCAAAGAGGTATCTCTGAAAGAAGAGGTTCAATGTCTTCTTGATTTCATGAATTTGGAACTACTCGATGTCAAATAAAGTTGAAGATATTGATGCTTTAAAAGTTAAGATCGCAGATTCTGTATCGAGTATAACATATGAAACGTTGGAAAATACTTAGCGAAAATTGGAATGCGTCTTTGATATTTTTCAACCTATCAAATATGTTCACAATAAAACTTAAGGAGCAAATTTGATTTATTTAAATGATTTATAATAGGGATTTATTTAAAATTGTATGCATGCCTTTGTAATATATCAAAGAACCACAAACCAAACATAATATATGGTATATGGCTCTATTATAATTTGGTATATAATTATTCAAAATAATTTTTATATTTAAGGAAAAATCATCCTGATATTAAATTATTATATTATATTAATTAATCTAACCACCTTGTATACTGAGTTATAAATTTAATATACAGGGTGATTGTTAAATTATGTATTTAATATACGAGTAATATACATTGTAATTATGAAATTGCAATTCGTAATTTAATTGTGAATTTGTAATATTATAATTGTGTTATAATATTGTAATAATAATTATAATTTATATTTTAAACTCTTTATATAAAATATTTTTTATATAAGTTTACTACCATTTATAAAGCAAATAAATATGTACAAAAAGGCATATTTTTAGATAGTTGGGGACGAAAATCAGCCACAGAGTGTATTTCATATAATATATATTAATCATTTTGTGTTAAAAAGTAGAATATTTTCATTTTACACCCCACATTTCGAATGCTTTTCAAGCAGAAATGAATCGCCAAAACGGATTTCATTGAAAATATTTTTGAATTTCCACTATCTTTACAACCTTCATGATTTATTTAGAAATGGGCCAGCACACATTTTCTCATCACCACTGTTTTCGAAATGCAACCGCAAACGGCTGAATTGAGTTTTTGCATATTTCATGAGTTCCAAAATATACATCATAGAATACAGCTTTTTGGATACCAATATCTAAATCACGTGCCATACATCAACCCGAAAATGATCGAATTCAAACTTTTCATACGCCTTGAAACAACCATAAAGTGTTTTACAATATCAAATTGGGTCAAATCACCAGTTTCTATATTCACTGAATTTTCAACAACCTCCGAAAAGACCAATATATATTCACAGCTACATATCTAAGGGTGGAAGACCTTGATATTCGGGGATAATATTTCTGTTCTATTTGGCTGGATACTTTATCCCAGAAGAAGTTATTATTTTTATGCAATTTAGAAAGAGAAAATGTACTTTCAAACAGATGCAAGACAAATTTGTGAAAACAGGGCAAAATCAATTTGTAAAAATAAAACTCCACGTTGCTAAAAAGTACACTAAAGAAAATATTGTAAAAGGTTTCCAATTAATCGTGATATAATTGCTCATTCTTCAGTAAAGAAAAACAAAATCTTTATTTAAAATAATCTTATCAAGGAATTTAAGATAATTCTTAAGACATAGTAATTATAATATGCATTAGCCTCTGATAGTAAAATGCATTCGCATTTGAAATAAATGAAGCAAGTATGTTGATGGATTTCAAATTTTTGCTTTTCCATACACGTGCAATACAAAATATTGTAATCATCAAACTATTAAAAATCAAGATATTAATGAATCTTTACGTTTTAAGATCTGCCTGAATCCTAAACACACATTTTTGGTATTATGTCTATCTGTCTATTCTTTTGAGTGTGAATATAATTCAAAACGGATTTCAGCTAGACGGCACATTGGGTTTGCATAAATTTGCAAATTCCTATCAAGTTTGAAACGTAATCCATTCCAATGAAGTTTGTCTTTTTGGTTGTCAGGGTAAAAGTGAATACGTGAGTCAGAAAATGGAAAGAGCTAGAAAGATAAAATTTAGTACATACGTTATCTTTATTTATGCCCGCCAATGTCCCTTAATGCAGCTACGGTAGCGCCCAAATATCTGTACCACGTTCCTCGAGTTGAGAATGATTGTTTGATTACCCGTGGCGCATACTTTGTTCGTTAAATGCGCTCGCCCAGATGATTTTGGAAACAGGAAGGCATTTCTAAGAAAATTCAAAGGATCCTTGACCATTCATTTGCATATAATTTCAGTTAAGAGGAGATATATTTTGTATAACAAATCTTTAACGCGCTCTCTTGTGGTTTTTTATTAATGGTGAAGAATATTTCTTATCTTTGAAAGAGAAACTCGAACGCTCCAGTATCCAATCGGAACGAAACTTTCATCTAACTAAAAAAAAACTTTCAAGATTTGTTTGTTAATTAATTAAATAGAATACATAAAAGATTTCATTGGAAACATTTTTATATAAATGTCATATTTTTAATATCCACGTGACGTTTTTATTTTCCCGGTGGTATAGTTAAAATGACAAAGTTCATTTTTTACTTGATAGTAACTTATTTTTTATTTTAGGAGATACAATTTATCAAACTGTAATGTTTTATTAACAGCTGGAATTACTGAATGAACTTGAAATATGTCACCTGAGACAGAAAAAGGAATTGTGTATGCCTAATTACTGCACAAAAATGGCACTATTTAAGCAATACATGGAAAGATTAATGGCCTTGTAATAAGTTAAGAGATAGAACCATAACTAAAATTCCAACAAGTATAATAAACCAGATCATTATTCATCGAGATTTTGTCACAGGGTAAATATAGCGAACACAAATATTTTTCCGACAAAAGTAATAATAAATTTTGATTTATTTTTGTCCAAATCATATCTACATTACTTACTAAGCACATTACAGATAACATTTTTTATAACTTCTTTTAACATTATGATATTGATAGTAATATTTCTTCATGAATGTTGTGCAATATATTTCAACATTGTTTCTCCTGTTCCCTAATAAATCTAATTTACGGTCTCTTTAATATCAAGTGAATTAGATTAATGGGTCATGGCTTGTGGTTTGAAGATATGATATCTTTGAAAAAATAAAGAATGATCAAGATTTAGGTATTCAAAAATGATGTTTTTTACTAAGGTACACGATGATGATGATGTCATGTCCGTGTTACCATGGAAAAGGGCTACAATAGTTTCTGAGGGTAAAGATCCCTGAACACCCAAGGGCAGAAGTCTAACTTCTAGCTCATATGAAGATGAAACTCACACATTCGCTTGCACAACCCCTTTTTACAGGGGGGCACATTTACACATCTCACAGATAAAGAACAACCATGTCTGAACCGGGATTCGAACCCGGGACGCCCAGATCGTGGGAAGATGCGCTACCCCTATGCAAAGACACCGGCAAGGTACACGATAAATTTCATTTATAAAAATGCAACTTATTAGAAATCACACAAAATATAATTACAGAATCTGATCTCTTCTAGATGTTCCTCATACTAATATTGTTAATTATTTAGTAAAAGTGTTTTTTCCGAGCCTAGAAATTTATTATTGCTAAATATTGCATCCAGAATTTTATGAAGATTTTATATAAAATGATAATTCATATTTCAGAATTGGGAAAAGAATAATAATTTCCCGATTCCAAAAAGGAACAAATTCCTAAAATTAATAGAACATTCATGCTATTCGGGACATGAAACGAAAAAGAAATTTCACAAAGGCCAATGGCATTTGTACATAAATGATTTAAGTATTTTTCTGTAGGGTTTAAAAAAAGAAAAGCTAACTGAACAAAATTTTGATTTTAAACAGGAATGATGGATAAGAAATGAATAAATACATTGATATTTAAAGATTCCGATTAAAAATTAAAACATCCCTTTGCAATACCCTTGCAAGTTAGGAGGGCAAAAAAGTTAAATTGTATTTTTTTTTGAAAAAAAAACTAATTTTATATTTATTATTATATCTTTTTATAAGGGCAAAAATATAAATTTTATTTAAAACAACTTTTAAAAATCTGAAAAATAAGATAAACGATATCTAACTGTAGAAAGGGTTGAAATGCATATAATACCGATTTCATAAAGTTTTAATTTATTCTAAGTTATTTTTATATTTCAGGTAATAAGCGTAGTAGGTAAAATTTAACGAAATAAATCTTTGTGAAAAATTATTACAAAATATTTTTGCCTTTTTTATTACTCAAATTAAATTCACTCATACAGTTACTGACTTCATCCTGTCATTTTCTATAAACTTACATGCACCTTGTTTTTCTTTTACATGAGCAAATAATAGAAAAAGAATTTTATAGATGTTGCTATAATGTGAAAAGAGTATTTTCGTTAACGTACCTGCTTCCATCTTGTATTTTTGCAAACATAGGGTTATGAAATAGATTATTTTGATAAATATTTATTCAACAGCCATAAGAAAAATTTTGGAACTGAGGTTTGGTACTTTATCATAATGGTTAGTCTATGTCCTATGAGACATAATTGTAATGCTTGTATATATATGATCTATTTCCTTATTTCCTTTAATCTTAGATCAGCTAAATAATGTTCTGTGTCTGTCAAAAGTTGTATGCTAAATAGATTTAAGAAGATTCAAACCAACTTCATATTAGAGGTTCTGCAAAATATAGGATGAGTCGAAAATCTTAAAAGTCAAATTTAAAGAGCATCCATGAAGAAGGGATCTGACCAATAGCGAATGCGCAGGTAAACTTAGCAGTTACTACATGGTTTGCTGTGGCAACCGAGAAAACATGGGGCAAAAGTAGACGACGTTAAAGCGAATGTTTCTTAGTAAGTGAATACTAAATAGTTCCTCTTGCCGGGTCATTTTGGTCAGATACATGGATAGAATAAACAATGTCCAAATTTTTTAGTATACCTTATTACTTTGTTGCTCCTAGATTTCTCACTTTTATAACTTCTAATAAAAATAATTTCATATTTTCTATTGAAAATGTATTTCATTGGTATAACCACTCCGAGTCAGGGAATTTCCCTGTTTTAAAAGTCTTAAGTTAACCCAAGAGTTAACTGCCATGTGTTTCTACTTAAAAGTGACTTTTATTGGTCCATTTAACTCTTACAATATGTTTTGGACATTTTGCATCATCCTGTATATGTAAAAATTATAAGATAAAGGAAGTTACTCACTTCAAAGAGAAGCTCCGACGTCATGGTTATCAAACACACGGCCAGATCACCAATGGCGAGATTCAGAATGAAGATATTCACTCTAGAAGACCTCTTCCTGTACCTCGATCTCGACAGTACCAGGACAATGATGGTGTTCCCCACTAGGGTGGCAGTCATGATGATGGCGAGGGTCACCACCCTCTGAATGAGTTCAGCGTTCCAGACAGCACCTTCCGGATACACAGTGACATTGTGGTAGATATCCACGAAGTTGGTGCCCTCGTACGCTGACGATAACGAGGCGTTGAAGTAGTTGATAGAATCCTCCGTGGATGATGGTATCATGATAAGAGTTGCAATCGCCATCCAAACAGCGCTGATGCAAAGGATTTGGTGCCTACTTCTCATGTTGGGGATAATGTCACTAAGTGCCTCATTGTGCCAAAGTCTTGATCGAAAAAGTAGTGTCTTGTTTAGTTCTGAAGGTTACTTTAAAGGTTACTGTAAACTGGAAAGTTCACTCCACTGTGAATTTTGCAATGTGCTCCCAATTTCTGTGTTTAGAATTTCTTACAATAGAATTATTGAACTTTCGTGAATGAAACGAATTTCATTCAGTTTGCCAGTCAGACTATCTTAACCCCACCAAGATGAATTCATTTGGTCATACTGTCTTCTTAAAAAATATTTGGGTTATTAACCAGACGGATATAAACTAAGATTTGTGCTGTTTGAGTCGAAATTAAAAGTTTATCCCTTTATTTTCTATAGAAATATACGGCTGCTCTAGAAGGTTTTTATTTAACAGCGGCGGAGAAATCTCAAAAATATTGAGTATCACTGTAAAATTTAGTTAAATTTCACAAACTATTCAATAATGCAAGTTTTTAAAATTGTGTATGCATTTCGAAGATGTAAATCGGAAGTTATTTGTGTTAAGCTAAAAGAACGATAATTAGAAAATAACATGAAATTAAACAACCTTTCTTCATGACATGAGGTCTGAAAAATATATCTTCTTTCATATTCTTTACAATCTTTCAAAATATACTATCAACAAGAAAAATGAATATATCAATAAATGAAAATATATCTAAAATTTTGTAGGATAAAACTGCCTTAAAAATATTAGATTGTACTTTAATTCTTCTTCAGGTGCTCTGTTATTAATCTTAAGTTAATTTTCCATTTTAATACATATGGTTATTTCAGAGGTTTGCTTGAATTTGTCAAGAAGACGCATTATACATAATTCATCGAATGAGCTATTTTCCAAAATTATGTATATACAGGAATATGATGTTTGATCAGAATTCTGAACTGTTTCTAAACTGTCTATCTATATCCTTCCTTTAACGAGTGGAAGAAATGAAATAAGGTTCTGAAGTTATTACGATCACTCTAACAATTTAATATATGTGGTTCTTCTTGATAGAATTTGGCACTTTCAGTTTTATTACTGAATATGAATTTTTCTATATTCTTAAAATATATTTTGTACACTCAATATATAAGAAGAAAGTCACTATCCTTCAAAGCAGGATTCAAACAATATTTCAACAATTATATTTCTTGTTGATTCAAATAATTCTGATTTTGGAGCTATTGTTTCACAAAACTGTTATGCAGAATGATTAAAATAACAAAATAGAGGTAAATGGCTTTACTGTCCAATGAAAAAATTTTCTGAGTTCAAAACAATCTTCAAAATCGATGGCACTAGCATTTAAAATTTAAAAAAATGAGCGCAATACTGTCAAAAATGCATTTTTTGAAAATGAAATATATAAATAAATGGGAATATTAAAGAGACACGATTTCTAAGAAATCAGCTTGCTTTCACAATTTTCTCAATCACAAGCCTTTTCTATGCCTTTAAAGATTTATTGCTCCCAATTGTAAACTAATTTTCAAGAATGCGTCTTCTACGAAAGATTCATCTTCAAATGAAACCTGAAAAGAAAGAGAAACATATTTATTATAAAATTTAATCATAAACAACAGTTAATCCACAAATTAATGTTTTGATTATTATGGGATAAAATCGCAAAATATCCATTTAATAATGAGATTGTATAGGAATCATAAGTAAGATCTTTGATGAAAAACTGCGGAAGAATAGACCTGCTATTACTTTCCATATGATTTTTTGGAACTTTTCCGTTAGCCGGGCGCAAGCGAAATATCGCCAAATAATTTAGAGTTCCGCCAAATTTCTTACGCCAAATTCGTGTTTTGTTCACAATCCGTTAGCCGGGTACAAGCGAAAAACCGGTAAATAATGTAGAATTTTTTATGCCAATTTCGCGTTTGGTTCACAATTGCGCCCGGCTAACGGAAAATTACCGATTTTTTTAACATTTGGTTTCAATCTTAAAACATCAATTCTTCAATTTTCAAAAATTATAATTTTATTTAGATATATTGAACTCTTAATAATTTATATATTGAATCATTCCTCTATATTTAAGCATATTTAAGTGTTACAATGTACTCATATTATAAATTGAAGATAATAAAGCAATCTGTTCTAATAATGAAGGAAAACACAGACAAAAAAGTTAGAAAAGATGAGAAGTAGAAAAATACTCATATATTTATAGTTTGATCCAAAATATCATCGTAGAAATGAAAGGATATATTAGAAAACAATCACTCAGAAATATGTGTTCCCGAATGCTAGCTCTATTCATCGTTAAAGATAGAAATTCCTCTCGGCAAGCTTAAAGGCAAAGGTAGATTCCTTTACATCTCAGTTACTATCTGGTAACGTAAATTGTTGATGTTAGAAACAGTTAAAAAGAGGGCTTGAAAATCGCTTATGGGCCCCTAACTTCTAAGATACTGCAGTTATTGAAAAACTTTAAATGGAAAATTGTTCATTTTAATGAGGCATTAATTGAATTTATTAATTTGGCTAACATTCTATCTTCAATATTCAGAAGGTTATAGCGAAATGGAAATTTTACACTCTCCCCATTTTCGCCCACTTTGAGTCAGATGGGCCTTTTACGAACTCGTCTGAGATTTTCACATTTCTAACTACATATTCCAGGCTAGTTAAAATCCCACTAGCGCTCTTCCAACTAGCGCAGGAAAACTCTAGTTATCCTGTTTGAAAAATAAAATGACCCAAGCTTTACAAACACATACGTATATAATATAAACTTTTGTGGTAGGATGGTTTGGGGTTCTAGGGACCATGATTGGTGAAGAACTAAAAAAAATTGGCATGAGAACCAACGCCATAGTTAATCTTTCTATAGGAGTCAACCTAATAAATAAATAAAGGAAGGAACCATCCAGAAAAGTATATTTACATCTTATTCCAGCACAGATTACACATGTAAAATGTTAATGATAGATGAGGACTACCGAGTTTTCGTCACACTTTAATATGTCGAATGATGCACTTCCACATTTTCAGATATGTCTCAATGTTTACTATAGTCATTTTTCCTCTTTTAGTTTAGTTATATTAACGTCCCGTTTTAAAGCAACATTAGGGTTATTTTGTTGACGAACTGCGTTATTTTGAACTGCGGTCTAATGACGAGGACGACACCTGAGCTGCCCCCTCTCCAAACTTTCACACCACACCAACGGGAGGACGTTTGGCCCCAAACATAATTAGCTTGCACCAGACATGCTTACACGACGGTGCTTTGGTGAAATAGGGTCTCGAACCTGAACCGGAAGCCCTCCGGACTTTACCACCAGGCTACCGCGGCTCCATTTCTCTATCTAAGGATACCTACTATGCGTATCAGCTATTTGTAAAACATAAGATACTTGGCATTTCTAAAACTAAGATACTATACATATGCTATAATATTTGCTACAAATAGTATTTTAGAAGCTCTTTTATGCCTTTCTAGGCTATGGAAACACTCCTCTTTCCTTTTTCAAGCTATGACAAGAATGGAAATTTCTTTTTATCATTTGCAGGTGAAAGTCTGTCGTACTTAGCCGAAAGAAAGTGAAACAATCCAGGCATTCTTTTTATCCTTCTTTGGAGACGGAGATTATCTCGGCATGCTTCCTTTTCCTTGTACTATTAAGGCAACAGTTGACGGTTTTTATTTTATTATGTGTACATGGACGATTGTATTCTACTTATCCGAAAAAACACACACCTTCTATTGCCTTTCTTAGAGACATAGCATAGATTGCCCCAGAATGTTCTTCTTTCTTTTTTACAGTTACAGCAAGCATGGACGTTTCTCTTTATCTTTCGAAGGCGAAATCCCCGGAATAGAAGAGTCCCGGACGTTGTTTCATGCTTTAATTACAGACGGAGATCGTCTAGGTACGCTTCTCTCTCTCCGTGTGTCTCTTTTTTCTAGAATTATGATTCCTCTTTATGTGTATTGCTAACTAAAGCAATTTTTGATAAAATTCTTATATTTTCAGATGTAATTGTGCTTCCATGATTATAGCTATTTTTTCATAACTTAACCAGTTATTTATTATATGCATGAAAAAAAATATCCAACAGTTTCGTTGATTATAGCACCAGAAATATTTTTTCAAACCTTGTCCACAGTTTAAATTTGCTTTGCATTTAGGTCAAGTTGTAACAGCAAAAATAACAATACTTATAATTGTTTTTCTAATTTTCTTATTTTTAAGTAAAATATGCAAGACTTTTGATAATTATTATCAATTGGCATAGTTATAATAAATCTTATCAAGTGATTTACACTAAAATAAAGATAAACTTTTGTAACTAACTAATTAACATAAAAATCAATCTGCTGTTGAATTACAGTTAACGCAAGCAAATCATACACTGGTGTGCAAAACTTAAGCAACAATGCCAATTTTAAGCAGATACCCATGAAATTGCAGAAAAGGAGTTCCTGCGATCAGTACAATGAACACATAATTCAAGAGAAAGGTCATGCGTATGCAAATATCAGGAACAAAACGTCACAGGCAACGTGAGCGTACGCAAAACACGTGCGGAAGGCGCGCGCAGCTCAACATTACAATAAAAGGAAGGACGGAGACGCAATTAAAGACATTCGCTGCAAGTGCACGTGAGTTAATTCGTGAAATATGGCTAGCAGAAATCACCTGGACGATTTCACACGTGGAAGAATGATCGGAAAGCTGGAGGAGAGGCGTAGTGTGGCCAGTGTAGCTGAAGAGTTCGGAATCAACAAAAGTGTCGTTTCGCTCGCTTGGAAAGCCTTCCGAACTACAGGTACAGCTGTGAGAAAGATTGGTGGTGGCAGTCCCAGGAAAAAAAAAACTGCAGTGGATGACCGATATATCGTCCTGCAGGCGAAAAGAACCCGAAACCAGTCAGAAAGCGCCATTGCTCAGCAACTGTGTGCAGCAACGGGGCGACAAGTGTCGCGTTTTACTGTGTCCAGACGCCTTCACAAAGGTGGCCTATTCGCCCGCCGTCCTGAATGCTGCATCCCTTTGACAGTTTCCCACCGGCGGCACCGTTTAGAGTGGTGCAGGGAGCACAAAAACTGGACATCTCATCAATGGAGTCGTGTCCTCTTTACAGATGAGAGTCGTTTTAGTGCCACAAGCGATTCCCAATGCCAGTTGATTTGGAGAGAGGTCGGGACACGGTTTCATCCCAGTAACGTCACGGAAAGAGACCGTTTCGGTCGTCCTGGAGTTGTCGTCTGGGGAGGCATCATGATGAACGGGCGGACTGAGCTGCACGTTTTCGACAGAGATTCTGTAACTGGAGATCGCTATTGTCAGGAGGTGATCCTTTCCCATGTGCGTCTGTTCCGAGGTGCCATTGGATCAGACTTCGTTTTTATGGATGACAATGCACGGCCACACAGGACTCATGCTGTTGAGGAGCTCCTCGAAAGTGAAGATATCACTCGAATGGATTGGTCGGCGTGCTCCCCTGATTTAAATCTGATAGAACATGTGTGGGATGCTTTAGGGAAACGCCTTGCGGCACGGTTAAATCCTCCTGGGAACACCCGACAGATGCTGATTGAGGAATGGGCACTCTTACCTCAAGAACTGTTGGACAATCTGGTGCTGTGTATGGGGAGACGGTGCGAAGCAACCATTGCAGTAAGGGGAGGGCATATACCATACTAAGGAACATCTGCTTGCTGTTCTTCCTCTTGGACAGACAATCATGTGTAACGATACTATGAGTTCAACAAAGCCTTTTTTGTTTGATTCCATACTGTATGCATTGTATTCATTTCTGCGCAACTATGCTTTCGTCATTCTTCAAGAACAAAATGCTGTATCTCATTTCTGAATTTCATGTCTCTCAGATGATTTCTCGTGAAGTTATGGCAAAAAACATACCTGTTGCTTAAGTTTTGCACACCAGTGTAGATTGCTACCTATCACACACTTTTTGTAACCAAATTTTGCAAATTAAACATTGTATGCATATTTTATTGAAAATTGCGGGACATGGTAGTCAATTTTTAATGTCTTGTCTCACACACTGTGTGATTAACGGTAAACTAACGAGCTGCATGTAAGCGGACCCGATGTACGTTACATCTAAAGGGGTGTCTAATTGCATTTTGGTTGGCACGGAGTGGAAGCTTAAAGAAGGAGTGGCAGCTCAGGTGTTTTCCCATCACTTAAATTCTATTCAAAGTTACATAATTTGTTCCAAAAATAATCCGAACATTGCTTTGAAACGGAATGTTAGTATGATATATGTATCGTCAAAACACAATATATATCTACAAGCATGGACAAAATATTCTTTTTAAGAATCTTTATGTTAGCTCAAACCCTCTTAAACCCTGTTTTTCTTTTTTTCTCCTTTTGGACTTTTTTATTTCATTTTCCCTTATCTTTTTTTTTCTTCTCATTTTTCATGTTTTAATAATCATGTCATCATGCCTTTTTTTTTCTACAGCTTCTTTTTTAGGTAGGTCAGTTTGAGAATTATTTTTTGTTAGGTTTTAATTTGTTAAACACCTTCCGAGGTAAATCTGTAGGAAAAGACTTGATCTTTAAATACGAAAGCTAATATTTACAGCAAAAAGTCGAATTGCATGAATTAAACACAAATTAAGAAAAATGCATGAAGTTGTAATGTGTTACAATTTGCCCTAGCCAATAGTTTAGGATATTTTTGTGGATTAATTAGAAAAAATTCAAGTTTTCAATCAAGTTTTTAAAACATAATACATAGACAAAATAAATAAATAAACATATTTAAGAAAGATCAATTTACTTATCATAAACCAAAATCTTTGAAAAGAAAAGAAAAAAATGTTAACTAATTAAAACAGAACATATGTTTATACTTTCTAGCTATTTGTTTCAGTTGAGCACTGATGTATTAGGACCTGTCATAAGTATTATATTAATCTTTTGTATTTAGAAAAATAATTCGATGCATAATTATTCAGTTAATACTAGGACTTGTTTATTGCTCCAAAAATAAAACATATAATTGTTTTGAATTGAGTTTTTTTAAAAAATTAATCTACATTTTCTTACAACTCTATAGGTATTTTAACTACTAAAATTATAAATAAATAAAATGTCAAAATGATACGACATCTTGAATAGTGTCTGAGAATAGACATCTGAGTGCAAAGGGTAAATTAAAATTCTGATTATCCGTGTTACAACTAGCCCAAGGCTCTCCTATATAAGCGCTTATATCATACTTTCCGCGAAAGAAAGTGAAGTATATCGGTCTATTTTTTCCCTTGAAGATGCAGATAATCCCAGCATGCACTTCTTTCCTTTATTCCGTTAATGCAAGCACGGATATTTTTTTCATGTATTAGTAGAAGCGTAGAGCACTTAGAAGAAAGACACAGGAATGTGCCAAAGAAGGCAGCACAAATTATTTCAGTAAATTCGTCATAGTGAACTCGCTTATTTATTAAGGTTGGTGTTATTTACAAATGCCCTTGTATAAATATTCTCCAATTATTTCATATACGATTTCCATCTTAATTTTTTTTTTGTCATGCAACTAATTTTTCCTTTCATTCTGCCAGTATTAATTGAAAAGATTCTTTAATAGGCACTAGAATGAAATATTAATAGAAATGCCGAATGTAAAAAAAAACTATGACGCACACTAAAAACTAAAATGAAATAACACATGGGACGAAAATTTGTATTATCATGTGCAATAACTTGCAAATATTGGCGAATGGATTATCGTATTTTAAAATCGCAAAAACTAAATTTTCTAACTTTGTTTATAATTATTAGTTTTTAAAATCTTTGACATCTACCTTTTTCATATTTTGCGCCTGTAGTTTGACAAGAAGAAATAAATATACATAAATGATTAACCCCTTAATTGCCAGTCCCATTGGTGATATGGATACCGAATTATTTCTTCTCAAAATTACGAAATAGAATTAAATATTTCAAAAACAAAATAATTCGATATAAATATTTTGCATATAATACAAAAACAAATCAAGCATTGTATTTATTCTTAATTGAATTTGTAATACATTACATTCTGGAAAGGAATGCCATCTAACAAAATTTGTTATATTTCGTACAAACAAATCAGGTGAATATATGGAATACAAGTAAATACAATTTAAAAAATATATATAACAAAGATTCTAGAAAATTAATTTTAATCAACATTCTAAGACTCTTCTAAATTTCTTTCGTGACATTAAAAAAACAAATGAAGATTATTTATTGCATTCTTTCGGTTTTAAAAATAAACAAGAGGAGACATTTATCAAACTGTTAAATCGAATAAATTTTAAATAATATTTTTAAGTGTTGAAAATTAAATAGAACTTTCGTGACAAATTATAAATTGCTTAAAATAGTTTCTAGAAAGAAAAATTTGAAACCATAAAAATATCAATTTGTGAGAAAAGTTTCCACAAGATCATTATTCCCAAGGCCCTAGTAGCAGAACATTCTTGTAATGTTAAATATAAAAGTGATATTAAAATTCTTGCTCAGGAATACTCATTAATCTTTAGATTAAGAAAGTTTGAAACCTAAAAGTACACTTCAAAAAGTGATTTTTAAGGAGAAAGGTGAAATATCTTTCATCATATAACAATTAATTATTCACTTTCTCGTATACGAAGCACTGAGAAAGCATTGCAATCATCAAAAAATTTGAATTCATTTTGCCGAATCTCGAAGTTTTAGTGGATTAATTAGTTAAAACGCATTGAGAATGATGTATGAAATTTGTTATATGATCTTTACAGTAAATCTGTAGATTTTTAACAAAACTTGACCAAAATCTGAAATCAAATTTTGTAATATTATCAAAATCTAATCTAAACCTAAATCAAATCATTTGAGCAAGTCAGCGGAAGACTGAGGCTCAAATATATGTTAATACGATATCTACAAAAAGAACAGAAGCAGATATATAAAATTCGGTATTCATATTTAATTTCTATAGAGTAAACATCTTGCAAATTTTGATACAAATTAAAAAAAAAAAGGTTGAACATTTCTCGAACTATAATTTTAGATGCCTGTAAATGTAACAACTTAAATATGTCAAATTTGGTATATTATTTAAACTCAACATACTCAAACCATAACTCAAAATCGCTAGTAGATATGTAAATAAAAATAAAAAGAGTATGTACAAAATATTTTGTAATGGAAGGTGTAGTTCTGTCTGAAGTTCATTTTTTAATTTAAAATTTATGTAATATTTGTTCAAATTATGATACATATTAATATGAATTTTCTGCCGGGGTTCTTTTGGATAGTGGAAGTGATATGGTGTAAAGAACGCTCAATCAGCAGGCGGCAGTAGAAAAAGAAACAACGACGTTTATTTACACGAAGACACACAGGGCAGCACAAAAGCGTCAACTATATACAGCACAGAAGACGATTATCTTCACCCGAGACGTGTAGCATACAACAGCATACAACCAGAATCTACCGCAGACAGTAGCGCACAGCTCCGTTCAGCACGAGCTTGACTCCGTCGCTGCTCACCGTCGTTTCCGCCTACTCCGCTCTGTCGCTTACGACTATTCCGCTCCGTCTTCGGACTTCTACTCCGGCCACTAGGACTACTGACTTGGACTCCATCTGGCAGCTGCAGCCCCTTTTATAGGTCTCAGAAGGTGGGGCTAGAAGCGTCTCAACCAATCAGGAACGTTCGAGGTATATCTCGGTTCCTACTGGACGGATCGAGAAAATTCTCGAAGTTTCGGGTATAATCTATTTTGGCGCCAAAGTCGCCAAATTCGTCACCAAGTCGCCAAATGGTCGTCAAGTTTGTCGCCAAGCTCTGGTACTCCCGACGCGCCACATGGACTCTGTCCCATTCAGATGACTATAAAACTTTCTTTCTGTTGATGGAACAAATATGCTGGGAAGCTGAATTGCAGGTTTGTAACAATATGAAAAAACCCTTTTCAGATTGTCATGTAGAAATACATATAATGCTTTCCATTGATGTCATTGACAGCATGGGAGTTTAACTTCTTACTAAGATTACAACTTCTAAATAAAGTTTCACAGAAAATGAAAAAAAAATGAAAATATTTATTAGAAGCATTTCTTTCCCTTCACAACTTAATTTAAAAAATGATAAAAATTAGTTGTATAGATTTTATTTAATTGGTTTATTGCATTTCTGAATTCTTGTGATAACAAAAAAATAAACAATGTTTATCTATTGATACAAAAAATTTTTTTGAACTTAAAGAAACATCAAATTCTAAAAATCATTAAAATCGTCTGGTACAAATTTTTTATGGTTACAAAGCCTCTCCATGGAGACTTCGTATATAGGAAAGTAAAAATAACAAATCTTGACAGGCGTTGCAATTTTTTTTCTTTATTTATAATGTCCAGAAAAATAATTTTATCGACTGCCAAATTATGTGGAGTACAAAATAAATTATCCAGGAATACCATACAACTTATAGCTTGCATCACTTAAAGGCAACACGTTTGACAGGCTTAAATTACCACGTTCGAAGCAACTTTTATTTGATTTCATAAATCGATGGAGTGTTAGCGATCGTTTGTCGCGTCTGTGGAAAATGGTGTTGACTTATGAGAAACTACAAAAAACAAACTCTCTGACTCAAGCTTTAATCACAGAGGAAACGAACGATTTACCGTCGATAAATTTCTCCAG